>MU712087.1:100395-176770 GCA_026770625.1 Nicotiana glauca | reverse complement strand
ATATATATATATATATATATATATATATATATATATATATATATATATATATATCCCACTTTGTCATACCGCATGTACAAATATCAATAGTAACAATAGTACGGTAGAAACCTCGCACGACAGAAACCTCGTGCATCACAATAACAACCGCACGATAGAAACCTCGTGCCTCACAACAACAACTACAATGGCAAAAATGACAATAAATACAAGAGTGCGACAAGTGAATCAACTCAAGAACTTTAAATCACAAGAAAACGGTAGAACTAGTTCACAAGTAATAACCACAATAGATAATGCTAGGCGTAAAAAGAATAGCTCAACAAGGGAGAAAATAATATGTAACAACGATCCCACAATATACAATTCAATAACAAGGGACCTAACACGAGCCAAATAATTCCAAATAAGGATAATTCGACTAAGTTATAGGATATCTAAATTTCTTTTGAGGATGACAATTACGAAGAAGAGACAACAATTCAATTGAGGATAAGGAGTGAAACGATAATCATAACCTCAACTAAGACTAAACAATTATAGAAGAGATAATAATAATTTGAATAAAGGTAAACAGTTATGAAAAGATAACATGATAATAGAAAACGTAAAAATCTTCAGCTAAGTCAAATAAGAGTCAATAAGCAAGAAGAGTAAATCATAAAACAATTAATTCTAATTAAAGCATGTAGAGGTGGAACTATTAAATAGGAAACTCAATCATATCAAGAACAACTTCATACTCAGTGAATATAAGGACATAAGAACCCTAAAAGGCCAGCTTTCCAAAAATAGGTCCGAGCACGCACACGTCACCTCGCGTACACAGACTGCAATTAGCATAGGAGACTCAAATCCTAAGGGGTTGTTCCTTCACACAAGGGTAGGCAAGACACTTAACTCAAAGATGATAGACCGATACTCTAGAATGAACTTCTCTGGTAAAATGACCTTTGGACGGCTCAAAACTAACCAAAATAACTTCAAAGCACAAATAAAACTCATAAGAAACCATTCCGGTTCATAAAGCCTTAATTTTTATCAAAATCTAAAATCGACCAAAAAGACGACCTGCGAGTCCGCACCTCAGAACCCGACAAATTTCATAAAACCCTAATGCCTATTTAGATACGAGTTCAACCATACTAAAATTATCAATTTTCAATACAAATTCGTCACACAAATCATGATTTTTCATTTTATATGTTTTTCAAAATCCATCATTTTTATCAACTCAAAACACAAATTAACTGATAAAAATAAATATAAAATCATGGAATATAATAAATTCTAGGTAAAGAACACTAACCCAATTGATTTTCTTGAAAAACCCAAAACGAATCTCTCAAAATCGAGCTCTACTAATCAATATATGATAAAAATGGCCTAACCCTCGATTTCAAGATCTTATATTCTGCCCAGATGATTATGCATCGCGAACACGGAGGAAGGATCGCGTTTGCGAAGAAGAAAGATGAGGTTGCCAAGAAGACCCTTTGCGAACGTGAGTGAAGGGATGTGAACGCGAAGAACATGGAACAGGAACCCGTGCAAAGGCGTAGGGGAGCATGTGAATGTGAATTGTAAGTGACCACCAGTGCCCAGGGCCTGGTTTCTGCTACTCGAACGCGGAAGAGAGAATGCGAACGTGAAGAAGGGATGTGCAGGCTATGTGATCATGAGGCATACTATGTGAAGTCGAAGAAGGAAAATGAGGTGGGTCAGTAGAACACTACGCGAACGCGAAAGGAACTTTTCAATCGCAAAGAAGAACATTAGACACCAGAAACCAGCAATCTAATAATAGAAGGAATTGGCCCGTAGCCCAAACAAAAAACACAAGAGGCCCCCCGGAACCCCGTCTAAACATACCAACATGTTTCATAACCTAATACGGACTTACTCGAGGTCTCAAATCGCATCAAACAATGCCGAAACTACGAATCACACCATGAATTTAACTTATGAACTGTCAAATCTTCAAACTTCTAAAACTCATGCCGAAACCTATCAAATCAACCAGAAAGACGCCAAATTTTGCAGACAAGTCCCAAATGACATAACGGAGTTGTTCCAACTCTCAGAATTGCATTTTGACCCCAATATCACAAAAGTCAACTATTGGTCAAACTTCTCCATCTTCCAAACTTTAACTTTTTCAACTTTCGCCGAAATGCTTCAAATTACACTACGGACATCCAAATCTAAATTCGGATGCATGCCTAAGTCCAAAATCACCATACGAAGCTCTTGAAATCATCCAAACCCCATTTCGGAGATATTTACATAAAAGTCAAATTGCAATCAGTTCTTACCGCTTAAGCTTCCAAAACTGGATTGTTTCTTCCAATTTGGGTCTTGAAATCATCCGCTAACTAAACTCGACCACGCACGCAAGTCATAACACATAATACAAAGCTTTTTAAGACCTTAAGCTGCTGAATGGAACTTAAATCAGCCGATTCGTTACATATTAACAGCAAAATGATATATCAGGCCTTGTACAAACTTATATATACATCAAGCAACCAACTACACTTGCATATGGCACATCTTTTATAGTTCTCTTTTCAGCATCATTTTTCAAATATTGATCCTTGCTAAGTTTTTCCCCTTTTACAACAGGTGTAACACCAGGTCTACAGTCTTGCATATTGAATGTTTTAAGAACATTCTCAATATAAGAACGTTGTTATAATCCCAACAAACCACGCAAACTATCTATTTTAATTTCTATCCCAAGAACAAAAGAGGCTTTACCAAGATCTTTCATATCAAAAGACCTAGACAAAAATTGCTTGCTCTTATCCATCAAGCCCAAACTATTTGTGGCAAGAAAAATTTCATCATTATAGAGAACCATTATAATAAAATTGCCATTATTTATTTTGAGATAAACACATTCATCAAGCTTATTTTCCACAAATGCAAATTTTGTAATAATTTTATTGAATTTCGTGTACCGTTGCCAGGAGGCTTGTTTAAATCCATATAGGGATCTGTTAAGCTTGCACATTAGATGTTCTTTACCATCCTCTTTAAAGCCTTCAGGTTGAACCATGTAAACTTCTTCAAACAAACTCACATTCACAACTCTAAATGCATCCTTAGATGAAACAGGAGAAAATGTTTCTTAATAATAAATACTTTCGTTTTGAGTGTAACCTTTAGCAAGCAACCTTGCTTTATAATAGTTTATAT
Source organism: Nicotiana glauca (assembly GCA_026770625.1). Classification (NCBI taxonomy): domain Eukaryota; kingdom Viridiplantae; phylum Streptophyta; class Magnoliopsida; order Solanales; family Solanaceae; genus Nicotiana; species Nicotiana glauca. The sequence goes on along the minus strand of MU712087.1, from coordinate 173,569 downwards.
TTCCCTTGGAGTCTCTTTTAATTTTTAACACCCATTTGCAACTAATAGTCCTAAAACCCATGGGCATTTCAACTAAACCCTACACTTTATTGTGTTCCATGGAGCGCATTTCATCTTCCATTGCATTACACCATTTATCAATATATGGAGAGGAAATAGTTTGAGCATATGATAAAGGATCAGTCAACTCTCAACTATTACTAATATTTTCAGTCACATATTCGATAAAATCATCAAAGATGGATAATCTTCTTTCTATTTGTGACCTACAGAGTGGTTCGTTATGTTTATTTTGCTCAGGGACCATGGGATTTGTGTCATTGTTCCTTGATTCTCCCCCACATTAATAGGTTGGTTTATCATTTTTTCATGTACAATAGGTACAGGACAATGACTTCCTTCTCTTTCAATAAAATTTCCTTCCCATATGAAAAATCCTAATCACAAACATCATGCTCAAGAAATTTCGCAACAATGGACTCGATGATTCTAGTGCCACGCCCAGGACAGAAAAACCTAAAACTTTTAGGGGTCGTTTGGTATGAGGTATAAGGGTGGTATAAGGGTGGTATAAGAATTAATACCACCTTCATATTCTGTTTGGTTAGCAAATCAGGTATAAGTTATACCGGTGTTAATTTTAACACCGGTATAACTTATACCTCACAGATGGTGGGGTAATTAGCACCGGTATAACTTATACCTTTCTCTTATAAATTATTCAATTGTCATTCTTAATACAACATACCAAACAATGAATAAACAACAATCCCATTATAACTTATACCGGTATAACTTATCACATTATAACTTATACCGGTATAACTTATACCGGTATAACTCATATTCCAACCAAACGACCCCTTAGAGTGATCAGGATAGCCTATAGATAAACAATTGGTAGTTTTAGGAGTAGTTTTCTTTTTTGTGGCTGAATAAATACGAACTTCTGCTGGACATCCACAAATACGAAAATGGTTCAATCTAGGTTTTCGGGCTATCCATAGTTCAGAGAGAGTTTTCCAGATAGATTTTGTAGGAATTCTATTCAGGATATAGGTAGCTATTTTTAACGCTTCACCCCAAAGAGCCTCAGGTAGGCTAGTCCTTGACATCATACTTCTCACCATTTCCATGAGAGTATGATTTCGTCTTTCAGCCACACCATTCTACTCAGGAGTACCTAGCTTGGTATATTGTGTTATTATTCAACAATCTGCAAAAATAAAGCAAAATTCCCCATACATTGACTAGACTCATCATAATTTCTATAGTACTCACCACCACGGTTTGATATCACTATCTTAATGGACTTCCCAAGTTGTTTTTAAACCTGTGTTTTGTAAAATTTAAAATTATCAAGTTCTTCAGCTATTGTTGGCCCAAGTAAAGGTTAGTTTTGAAGACTGACAAAGGAACTCAGACATGAACCAGGTCCATCCAGTGGTCCATCCCTCTAGTGCACAAAAACAGACAGATTCAAGCATGTGGGTTTCACGTAAAGGAGATCAGCTTAACTTGGTGTATTTAATATCTCCTGATCGAAAAGGTTGCATAATTGATAAGGAGAAGGAGTCCTTAATAAAAGAGAACACTATCTAAGATAGGGAAGGAGTTAGAAGTTCAAATCAACTAGAACTCTTCCATCAAAGAAGAGTTGCATCAAAACTCAAGTTATTTCTTCATCTACTAACTCTATAAATTGCAGGATGTTCTCACATTAAAGTGTTGCACAAAAACATAGAAGTTAAACGTGAATTGAGAGTAAAATAGCAAGGCTTTTTGCAAGCAATTCGTGTGTGATTCAAGTGTGCATACCTGAAGCTACATGAACCAGATTGAAGAACCAGCTCTATAAAGAGTTTTACCTGTCTTTCTTTATTTGTAGTTCAATAGTAGTAGGTGTTTTCATATTGTATCTTTCAGCTTATTTAGAAGCAATTGGATTAGGTACGTAAAGTTTTCAAGTTAGATTTAACTTGAAGTTGTCGCAACAGTTAGAGGCTGGTTGGCACAACGGGATTAGAGTTAATCCTTAGGTTTACAAAGAGTTTTGTAAATGATGTTTTTGGCTCAGTGATTTTAGTGGAAGTTTGGGAAAATCCTACTGAGTAGTAGGTCGTAGTTTCTTCACCTTTTGAGCCAGGTATTTTCCACGTAAAAATCTATGTGTTCTTTATTTTCTGTAATTATTATTCCGCAAACAGCAATAGTTAGTACACCTAGAAGAACCAGGTTCTTCCAGAGCAAAAATTGGGTACCACAAAAATCACCCCCCCCCTCTTTTGTGGTACTAATGTTTAGAACGTCAATTTGTATCAGAGCAGGTTATCCTTGAAGAGTCTAACACCTTAGGAACAGATCAAGATGAGTGCACCACCTGGAAACTGGGAAGGGCAATCCTCTGATAGGCCTCCACTCTTTAATGGCCACTACTACTCTTGGTGGAAAAACAGGATGAGAGATCACATGAGAAGACTATGAACACTAGTACTTAGTCATTGATGGTCCTCGATCAACTACAAATAATAATGCTGAAGGAGTGGATGTTCTAAAGACAATAGCTGACTGCACTGCTTAGGACTTGAGCAAGTGGGAAAAGAATGCAAAGGCCAAGAAATGGCTTGTGTGTGGACTTGGTCCAAACGAATACAGTAGAATTCAAAGTTGTACCACTGCTAAGGAAATCTAGGACACTTTGCAAGTGGCTCATGAAGGAACACCTCAAGTGAAGAGGTCCAGAGGAACACTGTTGTATTCTCAATATAAAAATTTCACCATGAAGGAAGGGAAAACCATCCAAGAGATGTATACAAGGTTCACCACACTAACAAATAATCTTAAGTCTATTGGAAGGGTTATTCTTGAAGAAGACAAAGTTGAGAAGATTTTGACAAGGGTACCGCCAATCTCTTGGGAAAGCAAAATCACAGCTATTCAGGAATCAAAGAACAATGCCACTCTTAAGTTGGATGAGCTAATTGGAAATCTCACTACCTATGAACTTAGAAGGCAAACCATGAAGATGGATGCACCCAAGAAAGAAAGGAGCATGGCATTCAGAATCACTGAAGGTGCTGATCTAGAGGAGGATGAAATGAACATGATGACAAAGGATTTCAAGAAGTACCTCATGAGAGAAAATGGTCCTTTAAGAAGTGGAAGCTACAACAAACCAAGGGTTTCTGAAAAACAAACCAATTAGGGGTGTTAAAAGTGTGGGAAGAATGATCACCACATCAAAAATTGCCTTCAATGGGAATTGAATGGAAGAAGGAAAGAGATGAACGAAGGAAAGAGATGAACGAAGGAACAGGAAGAAGGAACAGGTTCATCCCAAGAAGAACAAAGGATTAACAAAGGCTATGGTTGCTGCTTGGGGTGAAAGCTCAGATGATGACTCAGAAGATGAAGATGGAGATGAACAAGCACTTATGGCAATTGGGAAATCCGATGAGGAATCTGAGGTAAGTATAATTTATCTCAAAGACAAGATTAAATTTTTGTCTAAAGAAAGTCTCTCCGAATAACTTCTAGATTTTATTGATGAATTTGAGGTTATAAACAATGAAAAGGAACAGCTTTCTAAGGAGTGTTTGATTCTGAAAGCTAAGTGCAAGAACATGGAACTTAGGGCTAGTGAAAGTGATAGTAAAAATGCTGAGCTGAAGAACCAGGTTCATAAATTTGACACCACAGTCCTAGAGCTTAAATCTGAAAATCTAAAATTGAAATTAGGAATTGGTAAAAAGAAATTTGATCACACACAACTCACTTTAGAAGAAAATGAAGGAAAAATGAAAGATGACTTGTACAAAAGAGATGAGTAGATAAGAGTCCTTAATGAGGATCTAAACAAGGCTAAGCACGAGCTAGATAGAACTTGTAAATGGAATAGGTCCTCTGATGCACTTTCATGGCTACATGAACACCATAGTAGCAATAACAGAGGGCTTGGCTACGGGACCCCTACACCTAAGTGGGATCCCAAAAGCAAGTACCTAACACTCCCTGAGATCATAATTTTCACACATTGTGGTAAAAGTGGTCACTATACATCTAAATATATTGCAAAAGAAAAGGCTAGTCAAAAGAATAATGAATTTGTTCAAGGGAAAAATAGGTTGCTAGGTTGGGCTAAAAAGAATCTGATTCTCCCTTTTGCCTATAGAAAGGGACCCAAACTAGTTTGGGTTCCTGAGACTAACACCTGATTTCCTTTTATGGGTCCAAGTGAAGGGGAGCAGTTAAATATGGTGCATGGATAGTGGCTGCTCAAAGCATATGACAGGAAGCAAGAACCAGTTCCTTTCACTTGAGAACCTCAAAGGAGGTAATGTCTCTTTTGGAAATGGGAAGAAAGGCGAGATCATTGGGGTTGGAAAGGTAGGTAAGACTGATTCTCACTCTATTGAGAATGTCTACTTGATAGATGGCCTAAAATACATCATAATAAAACAATCACAATTGTGTGATAGATGTAACTTGGTAACTTTCACCTCTACCAAATATTTTGTGATTAATCTTACCACTGATAAGATTGTTTTGTAGGGAAAAAGAGTAAGCAATACATACATTGTAGATTTGTCCACACTTTCAGAAAATGAACTTACTTGCTTAAGTGTCTTGGACAATGATCCCCTCTTTTGGCACAAGAGACTTGGACATGCAAGTCTGAGTCAACTCAACAAATTAGTCTTCAAGGACCTGGTAATAGGGCTGCCTAACATCAAGTTCAAGGAAGACAAAGTTTGTGAGGCTTGTGCAAGGGGGAAGCAAGTAAGATCCTCTTTTAAATGCAAGAAAGTGGTAAGCACCACCAGAACGATAGAACTGGTCCATATGGATATTTGTGGTCCAATGAGAACATTAAGCAGAGGTGGTAAACGATATGTGATGGTGCTTGTTGATGATTACTCTAGGTTTACTTGGACATTATTTTTAACATCTAAAGATGAAGCATTTGACATGTTTACTTCTTTTGTTAGAAAAACTCAGAAACAACTAGGTAATCAATTTGCATCAATGAGGTCTATCATGGAATTGAATTTGAAAATGCTAAGTTTGCTGAATTTTTGCATGCTACATCAAAAATAGTTGCATGACTAGACCTCTTGTTAAGAAGATTCCCTATGACTCACATAAAGGAGAAAGCTAAATATATCCCATCTTAGGGCATATTGACGCAAGTGCTTTGTGCACAATAATGGCAAAGACTCCCTAGGTCAGTATGATCCCAGAAGTGGTGAGGGAGTATTCTTGGGATATTCTTCACATAGTAAAGCTTATAATATAGACAGTACAAGAACTATGTGTGTAGAAAAAAGTATATATATTGTTTTTTTTAAGACTAACATTCTTTCAGAGAGGTAGGAACAAGATAATGAAGAGATTGGGCTGATAAGAAATTCAAGTGGTGAAACCACAATCTAGCCTGACGATGCATACAATAAGGAATAGGTGATGGAATAGGTCCTTCCACCCAGAGCAACATGACAGGGGGAACTGACTAGAGAGGAACTGATCCTCAAACCTCGAGGGAACATTTCCTTGAACTTATTCCTCATTAACAAACCAAGAAGGAACATCCAAAGAAATTGACACTCCTATTGCAACATCCAAGAAATTGGATATAGATGAACCCGGTTCATCTGTTGATCGGAATTTGTAAAGGGGAATGATTGGTTCTCTTTTATAACTCACTGCTAGGAGACCTGATATTGTGTGTTGTGTAGGTCTTTGTGATCAATTTCAGGTTTCCTTATGGATAGGAAGAGAAACTCAAGTATGGCACAATTTATTGGTTCACGTCTTGTGTCATGGGCTACCAAAAAGCAAAATTCAATGGCCTTATCTACTGCTGAAGTTGAGTATGTTGTTGCTGCTTCATGTTGTGCTCAACAGTTATGGATCAAACAACCATTATTGAACTTTGGAATTGATGTTGGTTGCATCCCTATATTTTTTGTGATAACACTAGTGCTATTAGTATGACTAAGAATCCGATTCATCATAAGAGAACTAAGCACATAGATGTTAGACACCATTTTTTGAGAACTATGAGAAAGGCTTGATCACTATGGAGTTTTGTGCTACAGACAAGCAAATTGCTGACATCTTCACAAAAGCCTTAGGTAGAGATCACTTTGAGAGGAACAATTTGGAATTAGGGATGATTAAGATCACCTAAAAGGACCAATTCAAGGTTAAACAAAAAAAAATGAAAAACAAATTTTGGTTAGAAAGTCAGTAAATTGTATAATTAGATTAAAGCTTGCTTAGTCTCATACTTTCCATAGTATACTCTTGTGCCATATGTTAAAATGACTCATTAATCTCTAATGATATTTTCTCTATTTTTGCAAATTTAGACTCACACAAGAGAATTATCGTGAAGAACCTGGTTCATCAAGGTAACACGGTATGTTTTCTGCACTCTGCATAATTTGAAATAACTATATTTTGATCATGAGCAGAGTCTTACCAAATACCAAACTTCTTTTGGACATATCCGTTACAAGTGAACCGGTCCCGTTCAAAAGAGTCCCAACCAAATGGAAGTACCTAGATTCTAGGGATACACTCCAACGTCTCTTCAAAACTGAATTTCAGTTTGATTAAACTTCTAAGAGTCTGAAAAGATGTAGTTACCCCATCAATTATTCACCTATATATTGATCAGCTTTAGTGTATTTCTTACCTCATCTCTCTCAAGCCGTCAAAAACTCTCATTCTTCTTTCATCTTCCAAACACTATATAATTCTATTCTCTTCCATACCCTAGATCAGATATGTCGAACACTTCTAAAAATCCTTCATCACTACCACATGATACCACTTCCACACCTTCTACAATACCAATCTCTAAGAAAAGTAGAGTAAAGATGATGGCTAGTAAGATTGTCGCCGAAGGAGAGCAGATCAAGAAAATAAGCAAGCAATTGAAAGCAAGTAGGGAAGAAGAATCCCAGAAATCTGAAGATTCATTAAATCTGCTACAAAGGGGGAAGAAAGTAGGTATTCCAAAACTGAACATGTATCTTCTGATTCTAAAGTTACTCCTGAGACAAAAGTTGCTTCAATTAGAGAATGAATTTGTACTGGTAGGATCTATAGAAGGTGTCGAGACTACAAAATCTGAAGAAGCTGGTGGTAAAAATAAAAAGAGAGCAAGGGTGCTAGGAGTACTGTGAGGGGAAAGGGTACAAGAGTGGCTGATTCTTCACCCACTCCCATTAGTCTAAAAAAAGAAACTGAGGCAATGGTTGTTGGGGAAAGGAATTTAGTGAAATAGAAGAGAGTGTGAACAAACAATGGGGAAGTGGGTCTGGCAAAGCTGCTGAGGGGTTGGTTCAACTTGAAAAAATATAGATGAACCTGTTCCATCTGAACAGGAAACCTACGCGGACCTACTGATAGTGTTATCAATAGCACCAAAACTCATGCCATTCCCTATGGTTTCATTCTCACAACTGTGCTAGTACATTTCAAGGTACCTGTGAAGAAATGGGAGGTTACTACAAGAAAGGATCATTTTGGGGTTAATACTCTGCTTGCTTGCGGTTATGAAGTCAATGTCATTCCTAATGAACCCGATTCATCTAAAAAGACACATATCAATAGCAAAGTCAGAGTCTTGGTACAGGAGAGCGAGGCAAAGGATATTGAGATAGCAAGGCTGAAGACACGATTGGTTGAGGTATAATTTGAGGGAGATGTTCTCAGAACTGAACTTGCAAGGGAAAAGGAGAAGAATGATGAAATTTTTCAAGACATGCTGAAACTTCTCCAAGCAAATAACCCAGGCCCAACCTCTTCCAAGCCTTAAATCCTAGCCTAGTGTAGATAAATCAGTGACCCAGTTCGGGACGTTTTTATTTCTTTTGCTCATGTTTTCAGTATTTTTATTTCTTCTCATGCTTTGTGGTAGAATCTTATCAATCATCAATGAAATTCATTATTTTTTGCTCTAACTATTTGTTTATATTTCTTTGATGGTTGAAATTTGTAGTTTTATCTATGATGATTAATCCATGTTTGCATTTGAAGTAGCCCCAGTGGCCATGAGTAAGCTTTAAAATTTGGTTATCTTACATTTTTATGCAACTTTTCGATGATGCCAAAAGGGGGGAAAGGTTTGTGCTGTAAACAAGTGATGTTTACACTTTGAACAGTGATGTTTATAACTTAATATACCTGGTCCTTGATGATAAGTGATAAAAATAAAAAATGTTTCATACATTGTGTTGTTGTTGAAGTAGATTTCTGGCATGGCTTAAGTGTATGAAAAGCACAGAGTTTGTCATCATCAAAAAGGGAGAATTTGTTGGCCCAAGTAAAGGTTAGTTTTGAAGACTGACAAAGGAACTCAGACATGAACCGAGTCCATCCAGTGGTCCATCCCTCGGGTGCACAAAAACAGGCAGATTCAAGCATGTGGGTTTCACGTGAAGGAGATAATCTTAAATTGGTGTATTTAATATCTCCTGATCGAAAAGGTTGCATAATTGATAAGGAGAAGGAGTCCTTAATAAAAGAGAACACTATCCAAGATAGGGAATGAGTTAGAAGTTGAAATCAACTAGAACTCTTCCACCAAGGAAGAGTTGCATCAGAACTCTAGTTATCTCTTCATCTACTAACTCTATAAATTGCAGGATATTCTCACATTAAAATGTTGCACAAAAATGTAAAAGTTAAACGTGAATTGGGAGTAAAATATCAAGGCTTTTTACAAGCAATTCGTGTGTGATTCAAGTGTGCATACCTGAAGTTACATGAACCAGCTCCATAAAGAGTTTTATGTGACTTTCTTTATTTCTAGTTCAATTGTAATAGGTGTTTTCATATTGTACCTTTCAGCTTATTTAGAAGCAATTGTATTAGGTACGTAGAGTTTTCAAGTTAGAGTTAACTTGAAGTTGTCACAACAGTTAGAGGCTGGTTGCCACAACGGGATTAGAGTTAATCCTTAGGTTTACAAAGAGTTTTGTAAATGCTATTTTTGGCTAAGTGATTTTATTGGAAGTTTGGGAAAATTCTACTGAGTAGTAGGTCGTAGTTTTTTTACCTATTAAGCCAGGTATTTTTCACGTAAAAATATCTGTGTTCTTTATTTTCTCTAATTATTATTCCGCAAACAGCAGTAGTTAGTATACCTAGAAGAACCAGGTTCTTCTAGAGCAAAAATTGGGTACCACACAAATCATCCCTCCCCCCTCTTGTGTGGTATTCACGTTTAGAACATCAGATATTTATTTTAAAAGATATATATAACAGTATCTTGAAAAGTCATCAATAAAAATACTTATGATTGGCCAAAGTAGGTACATAAGGTCTACTAATATCTGTATGAATCATTTCTAAGAGTATAGAGCTCCTAGTGGAACCCATTCTCTTAACCTTGGTCATTTTACCCTTAACACAATCCATACAAGTTTTAAAATCTTTTGGATCAAGAACGGGTAAAATATTTTCTTTTACCAATCATTCAATTCTTTCTTTAGAAATATGACCAAGACGCCTATGCAATAACAGGTAAGACATTTTACTCATAGCAGAATTTTTGTGGGCAATATTTTAAACGCGCATTGCAGAAAATATTTCATTCAACACATTCAAGTGGTTTAGACCATCACTTAAAAAGGCATCAACAACAACATGTGAATCATATGAAATATTAATTATACAATTATTTTGTTGAAATGAATAACCTGTTCTATCAACAAGTGAAACTGAAATAATTTTTGTCTCATAGACGGTACAAGAATAGTATTTTCTAAATGAATACTAGAACTATTTTTAAAAGGTAAAATAGATGTCCCTATAAACTCTACTTTTGCTTTGACTCCATTACCCACAATGAAACCGACTTCATCCTCTTTTGGATTCCGTCTACTTACTAGATCCTGCAAGTCATTGGTTACATGAATAATTGCATCACTATTCAACCACCAGAGATTTAAAGGAACATGCACAAGACTAGTTTTAAAGCAGACAAAAGCCAAAAAATTACCTGGTTTACTTTTTAGATGACAGCTAACTTTCTTATGACCTACTTGTTTGCAATTCAAATACTTAATTTCTTCCGTAATTACAACTTGAGTACCAAGAGAATTATGAGACTGACCTTGGTTCAAACCAAGCTTATTAGTATGACCTCTATTACCAGCTGGACGATGAGACTAACCATATTTCTTTTTATGACACTTGGCTCCACCTTTTCTTTAATAAGAGGGATAATCAACTGATCTAGACGACTAACAAGGTTCACTACGCCTTTAACTTTCTCCTTTTGAATCCCCTCTTTCTCTACTACACAAACAGTAATAAGTTCATCAACACTCCATTTATCCTTTAATGCATTATAGGTTATCTTATGCTGGTTAAACTGCTCAGGAAGGGACCTTAAGGATTGGTGAACAAGAAAATCATCGGTAATGATTACACCTTAATTATTCAGTTTGGTAGCAATATTAACCTATTTCATAATATGATCACGGAAACTACCTACAAGGTCGTACTTTATGGTAGACAGGGAATCAATTAGATGTCACGACCCAAACCGATGGGTCGTGATGGGCACCCGATGGCCTTACTCAATCGAGTACAAATGTAATGTATCTTTCTCATTACATCAACATGGGTAAATGGGCCAGCAGGGCCATATGAGGTAACAAGAATAAAACATTAGAGATCACTCGACATAAACGACCCAACCCGATAATTAACATACACATATGGCGTACGGGCCTATAAAGCAAAAATAACCACTTGTACACTTAACGTAGGCCGACAAGACCATATAATCTTAAATATACATGACATATGTCTACAAGCCTCTGAGAGTACATAAATATCATATGGTCAGGATAGGTCCCCGACTTACCAATCAATACATGTCTAAATCATACTAATCGAATAAGCAACTCTGGAGCAAATGGAGCGCACGAACATCTTTCGCTGAGTTGATAACCTACTTGGAGGACTCTCAACCTGTCTATCAGGACCTATGGGCATGAAACGCAACATCCCAGGCAAAAGAAATATCAGTACAAATAATGTACCGAGTATGTAAATGAAAATCAGTAAACAATAGACATGAGAGAAACATGGAGTAGAAGACTCAACATGTATATCTGAATAGCTCCGTGAATCATTTAATATTATAATGCCAGGTACATGCATATAAATATCATACCATGCATGGGTATATGAGTTCATAACATCATCAAGCTCTGAGAGCATCCCATCATATCATTCCGGCCACTTAGGCCAAATCATCAACGTAAACCAGTTGATCAGGTGGTGGTGCATATATAACGCCGTAATCTTTTTCCATATCCGATATACATATATACACGTATATAACACAATCTGGTCATGTATCAATGTTAATGAATGCAATGCATGAGAAGTACGTCAATAAAATCTCTCAGAATGTCATAGGACCATTATGCCTTTGATTAGTATCATGAAAAAAACTTTATCAACTAACGTATTTTCTGTGACCCATGAACATATGATAGAATAATATGACACATGAGGAATCAAGAACATAAGCATCTCTAGTATTTCTATGAATAGACTAATTTCTGGAAATTGTGCATTTTCTCATTTCGTTTTTGTCGTATAGATCATGCCAAAAGAAAGAAGGGATAGCCTTAACATACCTGCAAATTCTCTTGACAATCCCTCTAATGCATGTCAATTGCGATAAAGCATGTAACAGCGTATCGAAGTAGGGAAAAATTTGTATGGTACTTTTGAGAAAGATTATATCGGGCGCACTAAAAATTGCAAATCTCGTTGCTATTACGTAGTATAACTTTGTATGAATTTCTTGGCTGGAGATTCGTCGCTTTGTAGATTAGATTACGCACCTCTCTTTTGTGAAGTAACTCACGTTACTAACATTCTGTTTTACTGAAGCAATGTATATTGCTATGGAGATCATTACTTGGATATGGGAGGAGGTGAACATCTCTTATTTTGTGAATTTTTTATCCAAAATGTTACATGTCTTTTGTTGAATTTAAGAAGCCTTTTATGGCTTAGCTAAGAGGCCCTCTAAAGGTGCCACCTAACAATTCAATTCAAGAGTCACTAATTGAATAGTGTCCGCCACGTTTTGGTCCTTTTAGGCCTTAACCCATAATCATAATTATTTACTAATCTTCTTGATTATCTTATTAATCATTCACCGACCGATAATTATCCAATTATCCACATAATTAAGAATTCTCTCAAATTACTTAAAATGCTACTCACTTTTAACACAATTTATACACCTTGCTAACATGGTCTTGCGGTACCTTAATTCATAAATATCGGGTATTTTAGCTCGGGTTGTACTCTATCCCAAAATATCAAACTTCGATGGAATTAATTTTCTTTGATTTGCTTACCCTCTCACCTTCAAGAATTTACTCATCACTTGTTTGAAATATCATAATACTTATGATCCCAGAATAATTTCATTCCCAAACCTATCGATTATATTACGACGAAACATTAACGAATGAAAATGCAAAATTTAACATCTCATTTTCGAGCTTTGATCAATTTACATATGGTGTACTTTCACGTACAAAAATATGGGGTGTTAGATCATCCCCCTTCTTGGAACATTTGTCCTTGAATGTTGACTGATGCACTTGTCATTATCATAGCCTTTAGTCCTTGTGAATACTTTAGTACTCTCCTTGCCATGTTAGGTAGTTGTTCTGTGATTAAATCCAAAGTCCAGGGTATTCCCATCTGTATGTCTCTTTCTTACACTACGACCTGTGGTTGGGATTCTTTCAATCTCATAACTCTTGCTACCTTCTGTCATACAGCCTGTACGACTGTTTCCTTGTAAGTACGCCTATGCGACTCATCTTTCCTTTTTCCTCCATCTTTTATCCAATCTCTAGGCTTCACTTTGAAAACATATACAAAGCTTGATAAGATGTCCCTCTGGGCATCTATGGTTATACCAAAGTTCTTCATCTGGTACTTTGTTGAACTCACAAATATTGCTATACCTTATTTCGTTTATCCATCCGTATGACTTTACTACACTTAGGTAGGTCATACTATACCATAACTCTTACTTCCATTTGTCCTTGCTGAGGTCTGCTACCAATCTCCAGGTGCTTTCGTTGCTTATCCCATATGTATAAACCCAAGTCCTTTAATACTCCTTCATTACTGTTCATCTTAAGAATGACGGTCTAATCTCATCTCATACTTTGTGACTTTTGTCCATCCATTGTTGACTCACCTCAATATTTATCTATAATTTACCACTGATAACTTGGAACTTCTTACGTAATCTCTAGGGCTCACGTTGCATCAAGGAACATTTGAAGTGATTTTCCTGACCCACCTGGGGGCGAAACTATACTTCCATAACTATATTTCATAGCATTCCAATGTGATTCAACTTACGTGGGTAGTTTAATCCCATACAATTCATGAATCCCTTTCTTCAAATCATTACTTAATCAAAAGCCCAAACGTCATCCTTTATCTACCACAATTACACTCTTATTCTACTATCTGGGCAGCATTCCATCTCTTCTAAATGCTATTTATGATAAGTAACTCCTTTGAGTTCATCCAGGCTATACTGAGCTTTCTATAACTTAGAGAAATCATCAGCTCTCTTATTTTTACGGGCTTAATCCCAAGAACTTATCCGTTTCTAGTCACCTTCTCACTCGCCCTTTCTTGTCCTTATTCATGTCTTCCTATAACCTTATCGCTTTACCATACTTTAGCTTGCATCCTACATATATCTATTTATACTACTCGCAACCTTCCTTTAACTTGCTTGCATCATAGATTTCTTTATGTCATTCTAGAACATCAAGCGAGACATCACATCGTCTCTAGCTCTTCTTTACTCTCTTAATTAGACACATCGATACCTGGAATCCATAGGCTAGAATACATGCCACTGATGATGCTGCTATCATTCTTAGATACTAAATCCCCGCATTTCTAGCCTTCTATCCAAAGTATAGACTATTCACAACCTTCTGGATTTGAGTATCACGTACGTTGTTTACCTTTCCCTTACTTACCTTAAAATCTTGCATCACATCTTGTAACTCTTTCATGACCTTCCTTCCACATAGGTATAATTCACATCTATAACTTGAAGCTTTATTATAAACCTTGCATCTCCGGTGTATACATAATCCGGTGAGAACTTCAAACAGACTTCTTATGAGGCTGGTATTCTTCTGATGACCTTATATAATATTACTACTATACTATCTCTCTTGTACCTCTGATATTTAAGAGTGATCCTGCAATGTTCCCAATCATGAGGTCTATAATTTTCTAGTTCCAATAATCAGACTCATAATTTACTTAGTTGGTGTAACTCTTTAGTTTCTTCTTCCCTCTGATCAACCTTTATGTAGGCTTAAGCTACCTTCCGATCTGCGGCTCATGGCATTAGTTATTACTTTAGCCTATCATGGATGCTATAGAATATCCATGATACCATCATCTATCAATTTAATCCTTTTTTATAACCTGGACTCAATTATTTCTTTTAACATATACTAGAGTGTTCTACGGCTATATGATTGTCAACATATATGCTACATAATACCCCAAAATCTTAGGTGCATTCATAATGTAATTATCTCTGGATCATTGATCGAATAATTTATTTCATTCCTTCTCAACTTTCTTTAAATGCAAGCAATTGCTTTTCCTGGTCATTCACCCACTTGTTGCATGAATACTTGGTTTATCTTAGTGCCCACATATATTAGCCACGATAGGTACCACTTTCTTATGGGGTGTATACAATGTTGTTGTGATACTGTTGTTACCAGACCATTTTCTCTTTAGATGATTGTGCTTAGTTTGAAGCCTTTTTTCCTTATTTCCTCAGCTAGTCTTTCGCTGTTGTACTTAGGGAAGATCCTCTAACTCTTTTAAAGCTGCAAGCTTATTACATCGTATACATAATATTGCGTAAAAAAGGAGAAAAAACGTAAAAGCTATCAACTAATAAGCAAATTTAAAAAAGGAATGTGATGTCGCTCGACATATACAATAATCATTTTCGAACAGTACATATCTCCCAAAACCAGGAATGTCATAAGTCACAAGCTAAAGAAAGACACAGTACTCCCGTACTCCAGAGTCTAATACAAGAAGAAAATACAAGAAGTCTTTAGCTTGAGGAAGAGTATATAAGGACTCCTAGGTTGGCGGACGCGGAAGATATAACTTGAAGTCTCTATAGTCGTCTTGCCTCACTGGTAATGCAACTGATGTGAGGTACCTGGATCTACACATGAAAAACATGTGTAGGAAAGGGCATGAGTACACCATCGCAGTACCAGTAAGTGACAAGCCTAACCTCGATCGAGTATTGACGAGATCAGGTTAGGGCCCGACTGGTGTATATATAACAAAATAATATAGAATGAAATATCGCAGTAAAGATAAATACTAAAATTTAATGAGAATGAAATCACAAAAAATAACAGCTCAGTACAAAGAGATAACAACAGGGGATCTCCCGGGATACTATCCCGTAGTCCCAAATGTAAATGTGAAGGGGGACATCCTGGGATACCGTCCCGTAGTCCCAAACATAAATGTGTAGGGGATCTCCCAGAAGACCGTTCTGTAGTCTCAAAGTGAATATAAAGTAAAAGCGGATCTCACGGGATACCATCCCGTAGTCCCAAACGTAAACGTGCAGGGGGATCTCCCGGAATACCGTTCCGTAGTCCCAAAGTAAATATGCAACTCAATCAACATAATATCAGTTTCAACAAGGAATTCTACAGTTTAGACTCAATCAACATATCAAAGAAGTTAGGTGATTTCCACTAGGCATGTTGCATAGAGTTCAGATAAGTAGTTAAGACAGTTAAGGCACGAAGGCATGCTTTCCTAAGATGAACATGATAGTTACATATACTAGTGTTACTCAATTAAAGGAAAACAAATATTTGCTTAATGAAAATGGGGTTTTTCAATAAATAGCTCGTGTACACACTCGTCACCTCATGTACATAGTGCTCATATATCAAACAGTACCAAATCCTAAGGAGAGTTCCCCCACACAAGGTTAGGCAAGCTACTTAACTAGAATCAAGCTCAAATCGATCTGAAATCATGCTCTTGCCACGAGTATCCAACTCTGAGCGGCCGAAATCAAATGAAATCAAATCAATTACATAACAAAAACATAGCGACAAGCAACTAATTTAGCTAATGAAATCAAAGCTAAGGCAAGAAAATAGAGGAACGCCCAAAAATATCCCCGGGCCCATGTCTCGAAATCGGGTAAAAGTCACAAATTATGAAAACCCATTTGCTCACGAGATCACTCATGCAAAAATCATTCAAATCCGACGCCTAAATCCCACTCAAATCTCATATGTTTGGTTAGGAACTTTTCCCCTAATTTCCCAACTTCCTTACTCCAATTCCTTAATTTAATTAAGAAAATAACTATGCATTAATGAAATATGATCAAAATTGGATTAGGAATCACTACCCAATGATTTCCTCTAAAAATCTCTCGAAAAATAGCCTTCCTTCGAGCTTACAATCAAATTTTATGGAATGAACACCAAAATATGCATGTGCGAAAACACCAGGTGCAGCAACTTTAGAATTTTTTATTAGTCTCAAACCAATCCGTTAAGCACCCGAAACTCACCCGAGGACTCCAGACCTCAACCAAACATACCAACCAATCCTAAAACATCATATGAACTTAGTCGAGCCCTCAAATCCTATCCAACAATGCTAAAAACACAAACCACCCTGCATTCTAACGTAATGAACTTGAAACTTCCAAATTCGGCAACCGATGCTGAAATAAACCAAACCACGTCTATTTGACTCCAAATTTTTCACACAAGTCATAATCAACATTACAGACCTGGTCCAACTTCTGAAATTGGATTCCGACTCTGATATCAAAATGTCCACTCCCGGTCCAAATCTCCACATATTCGACTTTTTCCATTTCAAGCCTAAATAAGGTGCGTATCTCTAAAACATAATCCGGGCACGTCCCTAAGCCCAAAATCACCCAACGGAGCTAACAAAATTGACAGAACTCCATTTTGAAGCCGTCTTCACATTATTTCAACTACGGTCCAATATTGAAGAATTAAGCTCTCATTTAAGGACTAAGTGTCCCAAAAACACTTTGAAACTCAAAATGAATCATCCCATCAAGTCACAATAGCAGAAATAGATATTGGGGAAGCAGCAAATAGGGGATCGGAGCGTAAATTCTCAAAATGACCGGCCGGGTCATTATATCATCCCCCTTTTAAAACATTTATTTGTCTTCGAACGAGCATAGAGACATACCTGGAGTGGTGAAAAGATAAGGATAATGGTTGTGCATATTCTGCTCGGTCTCCCAAGTCACCTCCTCGACTGGCTGACCCCGCCACTGAACCTTCACTGATGCAATGTTCTTTGACCTCAGCTTGCGAACCTGCCTGTCCACAATAGCCACTGGCTCCTCAACATAGGATAGATCCTTGTCTAACTAGACTGAACTGAAATCCAACACATGGGACGGATCACCACGATACCTCTGAAGCATCAAAACCTGAAATACCGGATGAACTCCTACTAGGCTGGAGGTAAGGCAAGCTCATAGGCAACCTCCCCAACACGCCACAAAACCTCAAAGGGGCCAGTAAACCTGGGTCTCTGCTTGCCCCTATTTCCGAACCTCACAACGCCCTTCATAGGAAAAATCCGAAGCAAGACGTGCTCTCCAACCATGAATGAAACATCATGAACCTTCAAATCCGTATAAATCTTTTTTGTCTGGAATGGGCTGTGCAAAGTCTATCCTGAATCACCTTAACCTTCTCCAAAGCGTCTAGAACCAGGCTTGTGCACAATAATATAGCCTCGCCCGACTCGCACCAGTCCATTAGGGACCGACGCTGCCTACCATACATAGCCTCATATGGTACCATCTAAACGCTGGACTTATAACTATTGTTGTAGGAAATTATGCAAGTAGCAAGATCTGATCCCAAGAACCTCCAAACTCTATCACACACCCATGGAGCATATCTTCAAGAATCTGAATAGTGCGCCCGGACTGTCCGTCCGTTTGAGGGCGAAATGTTGTGCTCAACTCTACTCGAGTACCCAACTTTTACTATACATTTCTCTAGAATCGTGATGTAAACTACGTACCCCGGTCAGAGATGATAGATACCGACACACCATGAAGTATGACAATTTCACGATTATAAACTCGAGCTAACTGCTCGGAAGAATAGGTAGTCATCATAGGAAGGAAATGAGTTGACTTTGTCAGCCTATCTATACTCACCTAAACTGTATCAAACTTTTGTTGAGTCCATAGGAGTCCAACAATGAAATCTATAATGGTCTGCTCCCATTTCCACTCTAGAATCTCTAACTTCTAAAGCAATCCACTCAGTCGTTGATGCTTATACTTCACCTACTGGCAGTCACCGAGCAACATATTCCACTATGTCTTTCTTCATTCTACGCCCCTAATAATGTTGTGTCAAGTCCTGATACATCTTCGTGGCACTCGGATGAATAGAGTATTATGAGCTATGAGCCTCTTGAAGAATCAACTCACACAAACCATCTACATTAGGAATACATAGCCTACCCTACATCCTCAAAGCACCATCATCCCCAATAGTGACCTCTTTAGCATCACCGTGCTGGATCATGTCATTAAGGACAAACAGATGAGGGTCATCATACTGACGATCCCTGTATGATCATAATGAGAAGATCGGGAGACCACACAAGCCAATGCTCGATTAGGACCGAAAATATCTAACCTCACAAACAAGCTGGCTAAGGCCTAAACATCCAACGCCATGGGCCTCTCTATTGCTGGTAGATAAGCTAAACTCCCCAAACTATCTGCCCAGCTACTCAAAGCATCTACCACCACATTGGCCTTCCCCGGGTGGTACAAAATAGTGATATTATAATCCTTAAACATCTCTAACCACCTCCTCTAATTCAAATTAAGAACCTTCTTCTTGAACAGATGCTGTAAGCTCCGGTGATTAGTATAGATCTCATAAGGGACACTACACAAATAGTGCCTCCTAATTTTCAAGCCATGAACAATCGTAGCTAACTCAAGGCTGTGGACAAGATAGTTCTTTCCATGCACCTTCAGTTACCTGGACATGTAGGCAATCACCCTACGGTCCTGCATCAACACCGCGTCGAGGCCCAATCATGACACATCATAATAGACTGTATAAGACCCTGAACCTGTAGGCAATACAAATACTTGGGCTGTAGTGAAAGTTTTCTTGAGCTTCTAAAAGCTCTCCTCACACTCTTCCATCCACCTGAACTGAGTACTCTTCTGGGTCAGCCTGGTCATAGGTGCTATAATAGATGAGAATCCCTTAAGAAATCGATGGTAATAACCTGCCAAACAAAGAAAACTCCAGATCTCTGTAGCTGAGGATTGTCTAGGACAACTCTGTACTGCCTCCGCCTTCTTCGGATCCACCTTGATAACTTCACTCGACACTGCGTGGCCCAAAAATGCAATGGAATCCAACCATAACTCACATTTTGAGAACTTTGCATATAATTTCTTCTCTCTCAATGTCTAAAGCACTGTCCTCAGGTGAGTCTCATGATCTTCCTGACACTTGGAGTAGACTAGAATGTCATCAACAAAGACAATGATGAACGAGTCAAGATATGGTCGGAATACACTATGCATCAAATTCATAAATGTTGATGGGGTGTTGGTCAACCCAAATGACATAACAAAGAACTCGTAATAACCATATCGAGTCCTGAAAGTAGTCTTCGGGATATCTGGCTCCTGAATTTTCAAATGATGATAACTTGAATGCAAATCAATTGGAAAACAATCGAGCACCTTGTAAATGATCAAATGGGTCATCAGTACGAGGCAAAGGAGACCGGTTCTACACTGTAACTTTGTTCAACTAGTGATAATCAATGTACATACGCATAGAAACATCCTTTTTCTTCACAAACAAGATAGGAGCACCCCAAGGTGACACACTGGGACGAATAAAGCCCTTATCAAGCAATTCCTATAATTTTTCCTTCAAATTCTTCAACTCAAGAGGAGCCATACAATAAGTAGGAATTGAAATGCGTTGAGTGCTCGACAACAAATCAATATCTCTGTCGGGCGGCATGCCTGGGAGATAAACTGGAAACACATAAGGGAAATCCCTCACTACTGGGATTGAATCAACTGTAAGGGTATTAATATTGTCATCTCTCACATAATCTAGATACGCATCACACCCCTTCTCAACCATTCAGTGAGCTATAAGATATGAAATAACTCTACTGGAGTGTAATATAAAAGCACCCATCCACTTTAATCGTGGTAAGCCTGGCATAGACAGCGTCACAGTCTTGGCATGACAATCAAGAATAACATAATGGAGCAATAACCAGTCCATGCCAAAGATAATATCAAAATTTACCATATTGGTCAATAATAAATCAGCTCTAGTCTCAAAACCACTAAGAGCAATCAAACACGACTGATAAATGTGGTCTACAACAAGAGAATCTCCTACAGGGGTAGACACATAAATAGGGGAACTCAAAGAATCTCGAGATACGCCTAAATGCAGGGAAAAATCAGAGGACACATAGGAATAAATGGAGCCTTGATCGAATAGAACTGATTCATCTATATGGCAGACCAGAAAAATACCTATAATGATAGAATCAGAAGCAACAACCTCTGTATGAGCAGGAAGGTCATAGTATCTGGCTTGGCCTCCCCCTCTAGGGTGACCTCTACCCCTCGACCTCCACCTCTAGCTGGCTGAGCAGGTGGGGTGGTAGCTGGTGCTGTAATTATAGCCTGGGAACCTTGTGGAACATAGTGTGGCTAAGAACTCTGTGGGGGTGTACCCCTCCTAATCCCTCACCATATGGCGAGTGTCACCACACTTAAAACAAGCTCTGGAAGGCCGTGGTGGTTGTGACTTGCTTGGGCCAGATCTGCTGGACTAACCACTGGAAGCACCCCGTGTAGGAGGCACACTAGATACTTGAGATGCATAATAAGGCTCTTGAGGTCTAGGAGGAGCTGAAATACCACTGGTGGCTGGAAGAGCTGAATGAACGTGGCGATTCACATAGCCCCTACCATGACGAACTACAACTGATGCACGAGTGCCAGAATAATGTCCTAACTCTTAAGACCTCTTAGCCACTCTCTCCTCCCTATCCCAAGCAAGCATTCCCTCTACTCTCCTATTTATACTTATCACCTGCTAATACGCGATATCTATCTATAACTCCCTGGCCATGCTAGACCTGATGTTGGGAATGAGCCCCTCAATAAAGTAGTGAACCCTCTCTCGAACTCTAGAAACCAAGGCCGGTTCATGTGTAGCCAAGTCACCGAAACAGACGACATACTCTAAAACAATCATAGTACCCTAGCGCAACTGCTCAAACTCTGCACGCTATGCGTCCCAGGCTCTGAGGGACGTGCTCTCTTAAAAACCTATCGGAGAACTAAGTCCATGTAAGAAGCAGCCTCAGCTGGACTGTCCAACTCAAAAGTACGCCACCACTAATAGGCTACCCCTCGAAGTTGGAAGGCAGTGAAAGAAACCCCACTCGACCCTCATATGCCTATATTGCGGAGGATACGGTGGCACACCTCTAAAAATCCTTGAGCATCCTCTGATGCTAGACTACTAAATGTAGGAGGGTCGTACTTTTTATACCTTTCAAGCCTCCGCTGCTCCTCTAAAATTACTATGCTACCCTCGGGCTGAGCTGGGTTTACTGGCAGTACCCGTATAATCTCTGAGAATAGAAAACAGATGTTTAGAATTTCAAAGTCAATAATCTCGCACGATAAGGAATCAAATGAAGTGGAATTTTTCTAACAGTTCCATAGCCTCCAGAAGATAAGTATAGATGTCTCCGTACAGATCTGTGAGACTCTAATAAACTGGCTTGTGAATCACGACTCCTACGAACCTAGAGCTCTGATACCAACTTGTCACGACCCTAGTTCTCCCTCCGTGAACTGTCGTGACGCCACCTAGTCTCTACGACTAGGTAAGCCTAATATTGTGGAAAAAAGGAGTGAAAACATAAAAGCTATCAACTAATAAGTAAATTTAAATATGGAATGTGATGTTGCTCGGCATATACAATAATCATTTCCGAACGGTACATAAACACTCCCAAAACTTGGAATGTCATAAGTCACAAGCTAACTAATGACATAGTACTCTCGTACTCTAGAGTCTAATACAAGAAGAAAATACAAGAAGTATTTAACTTGAGAAAGAGTTGATAGGGATACCTAGGTCTGCGGACGCGGCAGATATACCTCAAAATATATGCAGTCATCTCGCCTCACTGTTAATGCAACCAATTTGAGGTACTTGGAACTACACACAAAAACTATGTTCAGGAAAGGGCATGAGTACGCCACAGCGGTACCCAATAAGTGCCAAGCCTAACCTCGAATCTCACATATCAAGTGCTCACATATTATTTCAAGTGCTCACATATCACAAATTGCACATCAAGTGCTCGAATCTTACAACATATCATAAATTGCACATTGAGTGCTCAAATATCACAAATTGCACATCAGGTGCTCAAATATTACAACTTGCCACAGAAATCAACAATATATTATTTTCCCACAAAAAGAAGCCCACGGCTCGACCATAATGCAGATAAAAACCTTAACACAATATCTGGGAGTGAAAATCTCAACAAAATAATATTTCACAATTTAACACTTTGCCTCAATATGATTTACGACCTTTATAACTCAATACTAATTTCAACAACATGCACTGAAAACTAATTTATCAAGGAACAACACCTTCTTTAATCTAAATTTTTGGCAAATAGATTAATGCCTCCTTTTAAAATTATTTAATAAATTACTTACAGATGAAAAATCCATAATGAAATTATTTCCACCAAATGGCAACTCAACAAACACAGAATTCACATAAAAGTCAAGTGGCAATCACACCAAATTATCATGTAAAAACAACCTCGGAAAACAAAGAAAAAGGCATGACAAATAAGGGATTTAATAAGTTCGAACAATTTTCCAATTTAATACATAAGGGTGTCTACTAATTTTAACCGATACAATTTGCACATAAACCAAGTACGTACTCGTAACCTTGCGTATATGATTTTCAATCACACAATTTCCACATAAGACTCAATACCTAAGGGAAAATTTTCCCATACAAGGTTAGGCAAGACACTTATCTTTTTGAAATTTGGCTGATATTCCAAAGTAGCCTTCTCGCTTGAATTGACCTCCGGACTGCTCAAATGTGTCCAAATTAATTGTATAACTTCACTAAAATTAATCATAAATAATTCAGGATAATATAACGTCGACTTAAAATTTCACATTCAAAAAGTAAACCATAAATAAATGCGAGACCCGCCTCTCAGAACTCGAGATAATTTTCATGAAATCCGAACACCCATTTCTATATGAGTTCAACCATACCAATTTTATCAAATTCTGATAACAACTCAACCTCTAAATCTTAAATTAAAGTCTAGAAGATTTCTACCATTTTTAACCCAATTCACAAATTTAGTGATAAAAACAACAATAGATTGATGTAATTTAATCGAGTTAGGAATTCTTACCCCAATGTTTTCCTTGAAAAACTCTCGAAATATTGCCTCACCCAAGCTTCCTTAGTCCAAAAATGGAAGAATGAGGCAAATTTCGACTTTATTCTGCAGCCCGGGGTTTGTTCTTCGCGTTCGCGACCCTCCTTTTGCGTTCGCGATGAACATATTCATCAACAACAATTTCCAAACTCTTCCCAGATAGCCTATAGTATAATGGTCATAACATTTTTTAAACAACTCCAAATGACAAATGGTTTGATTTTCTAAAATCTAGACACCAAGGGATAGGAGTTTCATTTGTTGCTTATCTCCAGATTCCTTATAGATTATGAGACATAAGCTTAGAAAGTCAGCCCAATGCAGCATAAAGTTTTAAACCTCTTTCCAGACATCATGTAGTATATCCACCATAACTTATTCTACACAACTCCAAATGACTAATGTTTTACTTCAATGAAAACTAGACACAAAGGGCTACTACTCTCACTTTTAGATAATCTCCAAATTCCTTATAGATTGCGACATATGAGCATCCAGAGTCAGGCATATGCAACAGAAATTTTCTTCTTCGCGAACGCGAGAGTCTCTTAATGAACGCGAAGAACAAAATCCCAAAAGCCAAATTCTTCTACACGAACACAAAAGGCTTCTCACGTATGCGAAGAACAAGACCAGACATCCAAAAATCATAATCCAAAGTAGCCCAAATGATCCGGAACACACCCGAAACACACCCAAGGCCCCCAACCAAGTATACCAACAAGTTATAAAATATCATACGAACTTAGTCGAGGCCTCAAATCACATCAAACATTGCTAAAAACACGATTCACATCCCAATTCATGCCTAGTGAAACTATTAAATTCCAACTTCTACATTCGCTCCCGAAACCTATCAAATCAAGTCCGATTGACCTCAAATTTTACACACAAGTTATAAATAGCATAACGGGGCTATTCCAATTGCCACAATCGGTTTTCGATCCCGATATCAAAAAGTCAACTCCAGTAAAACTTCCAAACTTTTAATTTCCTGTTTTTGCCATTTCAAGCCAAATTTAACTACGGACCTCAAAATAAATATTTGGATACACTTCTAAGTCCAAAATAACTATATGAAGATATTGGAATCATCAAAATTCCATTCCGAAGTTGTTTTCTCAAAAGTCAAACTTCAATTAACTCTTTTCATTTAAGCTTTAAAATTGAGAATTGTTCTTTCAATTTAATCCGGAATCTTCCGAAAATCAAACTCGACTGCACACACGATCTATAATATGTATTACAAAGTTACTCGGGACCTTAAGTCACTGAATGGGGCATTAATTCTTAAAACATGAAGTCGGATCGTTATATTTTTTGACCAATATCAGCTTCTCACCCAAGAAACTGGTGAAAGTCCTTTCCCTTTGCTGCAACTTTCATGATCCCACTCCTCTTTAGTGCATGTAGATCACACCTCCTACGGTTCTTGACAAAGCTCTGATTGAACCCAAAATAGGCCATGGACTTGGATATACCAAATGATAATAATGTCGCTGGTCAAATCGAGCCTCTTTGAAATTACATCCCTACCTCTCATCTAACTCGAGTTGCCCCGCTCCAAGAAAATCAAATTTAGCATGCACTCCTTCTTTGGAAATGATATGATACTAAATTTAGATTCATTCATGATGTAAATTTTAATAAGCTACATCCGCGTATCAAATACTATGTAAATCTCCATTTCCATCAAGTCTTGTGTCTATAATTTATTTGACAATCAAATTTCTTTTCCCATGCATGTATTTTTCTCAATGTAATAGCCTGTTTAGCCAAGCTTCTAAAATCAGCTTATTTTGAGAAATTTTTTTCCTAAAAGTACTTTTGGCGAGAAATACTTATTTTTTGTCTGATTAATTTATAAAGGCAGAATACATATGTGGCTACTTAATCTTATCCAATATTATTACTTAGCTACCTCAAGTGAGGCTTGTACCTATTAGATTGTAATGACCCGACCAATCTTTCGAGCATTTGCATTTTTCTCGCCAGTTTTAGGGCATGACTAGCCTCGTATGAAGTATTATAACTTAGTTTTCAGGTTAATCGAAACAACTATGGAAGAATTATTCTAAACTTGAAGCTTTAAATTTGAAAGGTTTGACCAAGTTTTGACTTTTTAGTATTCGATCTTGGATACTGATTTTTATGATTTGTTTAGATCCGTTAGGTGATTTTGGACTTGGGAGCACGTTCGAAATGTGATTTGGGAGCCCATGGTAGAATTAGGCTTGAATTGGCGAAATTTAAAATTTGGCATTTGCCGGTCGGTAGTGGAAATCTTGATATCGGCGTTGGAATGTAATTCCAAAAATAGGAGTATGTCTGTTGTGTCATTTGTGATGTGTGTGCAAAATTTCAGGTCATTCGGGCGAGGTTTGATAGGTTTCGGCATCGTTTGCGAAATTCGGAAGTTCGGAAATCCTTACGCTTGAATCCGACGATAATTTGGTGTTTTGATGTTGTTTTGAGTGTTCCGAAGGTTTGAATGGTGTTATGTGACTTGTTGGAATGTTTGGTTGAGGTCTCGATAGCCTCGGGATGAATTTGGACAGTTGATGGAAGGATTGGCATTAAGTTGGTACTGCTAAAAATTTGCTGTTTCTGTCACATCCGCACCTGTAGATTGGGGACCGCAGGTGCGAGCTTGCATGTGCGAGCTGGAAGCCACAGATGTGGACGTTGTGGAGCTTGGTCCGTTCCGTAGAAGCGGAAGATTAGTCATAGATGCACACCGCAAAATGCAGGAAGTGGTTCATTAAGTGGGTTCCCCACCTGCGTTGGAAATTCTGCAGGTGCGGTGCCATAGAAGCATGTATTTTACCGTAGTTGTGGTTTCGCTGGATAGTAAACCCCAACTCGAGGTTTGTTTTTCATTTTTTCAATTTTGGGTTTGGGGAACTCGGGAGAGAGGCAATTTTCAAGGGATTTGAAGGAGCAACATTGGAGTAAGTGATTCTAACCTATAATGGTTTAAATTTCATGAATATATGATTTTATTCATCATCTAATTGAGATGTCCGACTAGAAATTTGGGATTTAGGGCTTGAAATTGTACGATTTAATTTGAGGATTTGAGGGGCCATTTGATGTCAGATTTTGATGGTTTTGGTATGTATAGACTCGTGAAAGGATGAGGATTCTAGTTTTGTAATTTTAATTCTATTCTGAGACGTGGGCCTGGTGGTCGGGTTTGGCCAATTTCGGCAATTTTTATTTAATTTGATCATTTCCGCGTGGGCTTTCTTCCTTTAGCATGTATTGATGATATGATTCTGATTTTGGATAGATTCGGGGTGATTTGAGGCCGAGTTGAGCAGCAAAGGCATAACGGAGTAGATTTTCATCCGGTTTGAGGTAAGTAACGATTGTGAATCTAGACCTGAGCGTATGAAACCCCAAAATTTCATACTATTTTGATAGATGAGGTGACTTAAATGCTACACGATGGCCGTGTGGGCGTGTACCATTAGGTATTGTGACTTGGTCCATCCCATGGAAATTGTAAAGTTGCATATTTTGATAAACTCTATATGATAACTATGTATTTTAGAAATGATTCCATTAACTTGGGTTGAATGCCACGTTTGGGCCCTTGTGTCGTACTGTATGGATCCTCAGGGGTATTGTACTACTATCCTCACACTTTTTTGATTCGAAAGCAAATCCTCAATCATGATTTTAAATATTTATTATTTGATTCAGTTTCATTACTCTATTTTTAATATGTGAAAGTTGTTTGGGCTGAGTTTCCTGATTTTTCATTGAAATGCCCAAGTGGCTTGTGAGGTTGATGACTGAGAGAGGTCGAGGGCCTGATGGTGAGGATTATGTAATTATGTATCAGGTTGCACGCCGTAGCGATATATGTATGTATACGGATCGGGCTGCACGCGGCATCGATATATGGATCGGGTTGCACACCGCAGTGATATTGGGTCGGGCTGCATGCCGCAGCGATATTGGGCCGAGATACATCCCGTAGCAATATACTGCTTGGGCTGTGGGAGCCCCTCTGGAGTCTGCACATCCCTAGTGAGCACAGTCGACTATATATTCATAGATTCGGCTGCACGGCGCAGCAGTTATTATACATTACCTATTAAGATGAGTATGTGTTTTGGTTGATGAAAGTTGGGCCACGAGTGATTGGGAGGCTGGCCCAAGGGGCTATATATGAGTGATACTTGCCCGAGAGGCTATATATATGAGCAATACTTCGCGCGAGAGGCTATATCTATATGAGTGATACTTCGCCCGAGAGGCTTGTTTAAGAAATTACTGTTTTCACTCCTCTTCTTTTATATCGAGCCGCTATTGAAAACTATTGAACAAAAAAATGTTTTAACATGTTTTTCATTGAAACTAGTGTTTTACGAGAGATCCTGACGGGGATACTAATTTGGCCTTTGTTATTTTTCACTGAGACTTTATATTGTGAACTTTATATGATTTTACTGCTAATAACTGCACTCAACCTCTATTTATGATTGTTACTTACTGAGTTGGCGTACTCACATTACTCCCGGCACCTTGTGTGTAGATCCATGTATTTCTGAGCCCGGTAGCGGGCGTTGATTACACAATGGCAAGTCCATCGGAGTTAGCAAAGTAGCTGCCTGGCGATCGCAGCCCTACTTTTCTCTCTCCTATCTTATAGATGTTCAGTTGCTTTAGTCTCCTTTGTCATTTTAGAAGACAGTGCTAGACTTGTGCTCTAGATGCTCATGACTAGTGACATCCCGATGTCGGGCTTGTGTTGTTTTTCTGCACTTGGTATTTAGACTCATGTTGTGCAATTTTTATTAATTAATTGATAAAAATTTTTTTTTTTAAAATATTGGTTTTATATGGGATTTTTTTCAACTCGCCTAGTTCCATGATAGGCGCCATCACAACCGAGTCGACTTAGGGTCGTGACAAGTTGGTATTAGAGCCTAGGTTACATAGGTCTCACCAGTCATGAGCAGATTTAGTAGATTCTTGCAGATTAGTACGGAGACGTCTATACTCATCTTCGAGAGGCTGCGAAACCCTTAGGAAAAAAATCTCACAATCTTGAATTCTTATCGTTTGAATCCATTTATTCAGCCAAAAGCATAACTCTTTGAATTCCTTCCATGTATTCGAATGTGAACATGAATGCTCGGTATCATCTGTGCATCGACGGCTTATGATTTTCATGGGTGAGGTGCGATGTGATTTTAGCATACTGATAATGGGCCGGTCTGGAGGACTTGAGGCCGGGTGTGGTCTATGACTTGAGTGCTGTGATTTCGATTGTGTGAGCATGAGATTTTAGGACTTATATGTTTGTTTGTGTCGTTATTGGTGGGATTTTGTGGCTGGATAACTATGTGGTGTGTGTTATTTAATGGTGAGATGTGTTCAGATTGTTGACTGTGACAAAAAGAATTGGCTGGAAATGTAGCACGAATTATTGAGTGTTTGACTTTTGTCTTAAGTTGCCATATGGTCTCGAGTTGTGAGTGTATTGAAGGACCTCTCATGTAGTTTAGTTTAGGAGTGAAGTGGACCTTCCTCTTGTGTTATGAGTTCCTAGTGATGTCTTTTGGGTTGACTAATACCCCAACAGCATTCATGTATTTGATTAATAGTGTATTTCAGCCATATTTGGATTCTTTCGTTATTGTGTTCATTGATGACATCCTTGTGTACTCTCGTAGCCAAGAGGAGCATGCTCAACATTTGAGAGTTGTATTGCAGAGATTGAGGGAGAAAAAGCTTTATGCAAAGTTCTCCAAGTGTGAATTTTGGATCTGTTCAATAGCATTTTGGGGCACGTGGTGTCCAGTGAGGGTATCTAGGTGGTCAGACGAGTATGGAGAGAGCTTTTAGAAGCTCAAGATTGCTTTGACCACAGCTTTAGTATTAGTTCTACCATCAGCTTTCGGTTCTTATACCACGTATTGTGATGCCTCGAGTGTAGGTGTTGGTTGTGTTTAAATGCAGGAAGGTACAGTAATTGCGTAATAGCTATGATTTTAGGAACGGTATAGAGAGATATTAGTTTGAGGCTAAGCAGGCGGGGTTATTTACGCGGGGTGTCCTAGGGTTGTGTGATCCTTAGATGGTTTTGTAGCAAGTCCTCTTTTACCAGTAAATGATATATGTTGCAATTTGAGTTTAGATCGCTTTTGGAAGTTGGCACGGCCATTATAATGGTGAACACAAGATTTGGAGACGATTTGAGATATTAGATGGTTGTTTTATATGAGTTATGAAGGAATTAGTTGAATCGCACTGCGGTATTGTGGTAGTGATAGTGTATGTGCATTATGAGTTATTATTTCTCTTGATGTATGGCTTTGAGCCAAGTGGGAGAGTCTGCTAACGATAATTTGGTTGCACGATTATGTGAGGTATTGGTTTCAATTTGATGTACATTGGTGAATCCATTATAACTTGCAGAGGTGGAGTTTGAGAATGACTCGAGTAAAGGAAATTCTAGGTAGGGGTTGTGCTATGCTTTATGGGTAAATAAGTATCATGGAATGACTTTAGTTGTTATTAGTGAATGATATAATGTGCATATAGCAGGAATTTATTTGATTGCATTAAGATGAGGCTACTCCCTGGGGTGTTTAATTTCTAATGGATCACAAGTCGTTTGGTTAGTTTGATTTGTTTAATCGAGGTTTGAGCAGATTGGATGACTCTCGAGAATGGTTCTAATGGATTCAAAATATATATGTAAGAATTGGGGGATCTTCAGGATGTGTATTTGGCTAGGACTGAGGATTACATTGGGAGTCAAGACTTGTGGCATTTCTATATCATTATGGATTCTACATATCTGTATCAGGGAGGTGAAGGTAATTGCTTTAGAGTCGCATGATGTCTCTTCAGGGTAATTATTTTTAATGTGGTGCTTTTGGGGATATTTGAGAGAGTATTCAACGACTTATGAGCCTTAGACGGTGTGGTTTTATGCTTGGGCCTCATGTGGCGAGTCCAGGTTGACAATTGCAGTATTATGGCAAGGAGAAGTATCTATTCGAATGTAATTTAGAAGGAACTTGGATAAATAGTACATCTTAGTAGTAGGACGGATCGATGTGGTAAGGCATATGATTAGTTCTCTGGGTACTTATGAGGTAATAAGTTCTACAGATGTTTTGTGGCAAGGCTCTTGGGTTTTTGTGACCTGTGTATTTTGGTTGAGTTAGAAGGAATCGGTCCTAACAGTTTAGTTTTTGTGCGAGTGGGATTCGAAGAGTTCTTGATGTTTTCTACCACGGGTAGAGATGTATACTTTCTATTAGCATAAGGAGCAGGTGAGGTATAGTGATCTTCTTCTAGATGGGATCAAATGGAAAGTTCTTGGCTAGTTGAGCACGTAGTTCCTTGTGGCTCGTAATGGATTATGAATTTCTTATATTTATCATAGGATGCCATGGTATATGTGGTATGTTGTGTAGGGTTGAGATTTGCATGTGTGAGGTCACAGTTTAGTTCTGAAAGAAAGGCCATAAATTCTTAGGCTGCATAGGTAGTTTCAGATGACTAGGTAAATGATATCACTAATTGGTCTGGCTTGATGAGGGTATGCATTCCAAAAAGGGCAATGTGTTTGAGTTAGGGGTACTTCATCGGAATTGCGATGCTCTTTTGTTGGATCGACTGTTGATATTCAAGTTTTCTTTGTAGTACAGAAGAATTATAGGAATTTCCCTCGTGGAATAATTGGGTATTAGAGATATGTTATATATCCGAGCGGTGGAGTTGGGATCAGATATGGTAATTCGTGTGCTTTATGAATTTTGAGACTAGGAGTTCTCATAAACAGGTTATTTCATGGTTGTAGACTGTGAAGATGTGGGCAAAGCTAGTCAGGTGATAGTATGTGTTATGATTAGATCATTGTGAACTTTCGGAGAGTTAATTATCTATTGTGGTTGTCTAAAGTTGATTTAAGGTTCATTGGTAGGCCCAGTATGGATGTATGTGCTGCACCGAGTCGGAATTATTGACTCCGAGTTACTATTGTTGAGGGATATGCCATTCGATTGTGATTGAGCATATTTGTGTTCTGGAGTGATCTGTGAGTTACTCTTATGTATTGCGGGGAGTTGTGATTGTTGGTTCTATGCACAAATGGTGGGGTTCTATTTTGGCTTTTATAGCGGGATTTGAGCGAGACGGATATTTAGGTGTTGCATGATTGATTGCGCATTGGATATGTTCTTTCAGGCTTGTATGGCATTGCATCATTTTCTTCTCCGTGGTTATGGTGTTTTACTTTTGGGGCTAGACATCAAATTGCGCGTGGTTGATGGTTTTGAGCATGGTGACTTGAGGTATCTCATGTGGACCAGTGTTTGGATAGGGCCGTGCATTGCAGCGAAGTTATGTTGAGGTATGGTCCTTTGGGTTAGACTCGTTTCTATGATGTGTGATGGGTTGTCAGCATTCTGTTGTGGCGGTACTGGTGAGCTTGCAGTACAGCTCTCTCATTTGAGTCATTTTTCCATGATTTGAGTATATTTGGACTATTACTTATTGGTGTGCGGTTCGCACAGGTTGTGGTTTAGATTTTAAGAGTAGTCGTGTTGGATGAGATGAGGTCATAGGGATCTAGGATGAATACTATCAGATTTGATTTCAGCATGTTGGAAAGATAATATCGAGATTCGGCTTAGAAATTTACTATGGTCCTTGCCGAAGGAGAGAGAGCTCCATGACAGGTTTATTAGAGGAATGGTTATCACTTTCTGCGTGTTTCTTTCATCATTGGCAGTATACAAAAGTGTTGGAATGAGGTTTCGTTTGATAAGAGGTTTATTACCGGTATTGAGTTGTTTGAGCAGCTGTTGTTACTAGTAGTTATCGCTACGAGTGGTTGAGTTATGTGGTATATCATGTGATTACATCTTTGGTTACAGATATGGTTTGTTATAGCTTGTTCGGACTTATACAGTGTATAGATGTGACATTCTGACCTTACATATAAGTTCGGAAGTGGAAATTTGGTTCTAAAGTTCACGGGCTTGGTTGGATTGTGAAATTTCAGTCATGTGGCGTTATTAGACCTATATGGGAAAGGGTGGCATGGGATAACCCCCGGGTATGTGCATGATAAGGTTATACAGTGATTTGATGGTTTTTAGAACAACTCTGGGCACGTTCGACGACGAATATATGTTTAAATAGGGGAGGATGTAAAGACCCGATCAGTCATTTTGAGCATTTGTATTTTGCTCTCAAATTCTCTGGCATGACTAGCCCCGTATGAAGTATTATGACTTATGTAAATCGTCGGTTTTTGTTTTCAGGTTAATAACAGCTATGGAAAAATGATTCTTAGCTTGAAGCTTTAAATTTGAAAGGTTTGACCAAGTTTTGACTTTTTAGTATTCGATCTTGGATTTGGATCTTTTTGATTTGGTTAGCTCCACTAGGTGATTTTGGATTTGGGAGCGCATTCGAAATATGATTTGGAGGTCCATGGTAGAATTAGGCTTGAATTGGCAAAATTGGAAATTTGGCATTTGCCGATCGGTAGTGGAAATCTTGATATCGGGGTCGAAATGGAATTCCAAAAATAGGAGTAGGTTTGTTGAGTCATTTGTGATGTGTGTCAATAATTTCAGGTCATTCGGGCGAGGTTTGATAGGTTTCATCATCGTTTGCGTAATTTGAAAGTTCAAAAATCCTTAGCCATGAATCCGATGGTAATTTGGTGTTTTGATGTTGTTTTGAGAGTTCTGAAGGTTTTAATAAGTTTGAATGGTGTTATGTGACTTGTTGGAATGTTTGGTTGTGGTCCCGAGCGCCTTAGGATGAATTTGAACGGTTGACAGAAGGATTGGCATTAAGCTGGTGCTGCTGAAAATTTGTTGCTTCTGCCACATCCGCTCCTGCGGATTGGGGACCGTAGGTGCGAGCTAGCATGTACGAGCTGGAAGCCACAGATGTGGATGCTGTGGTGCTCAGTCCATTGCGCAGAAGCGGAAGATTAGTCGTAGATGCGCACCGCAGAATGCAAGAAGTGGTTCATTAAGTGGGTTCCGCACCTGCGTTGGAAATTCCGCAGCTGCGGTGCCACAGAAGCGTGTATTTGACCGCATGTGTGGTTTTGCTAGACAGAAAACCCCAACTAGATGTTTTTTTTTCATTTTTTCGATTTTGGACTTGAGGAACTTGGGAGAGAGGCGATTTTTCAAGGGATTTGAAAAAAGCAACGTTAGGGTAAGTGATTCTAACCTATAATCGTTTAAATTTCATGAACCTATGATTTTATTCATCATCTAATTGAGAAGTCGGACTAGAAATTTGGGATTTAGGGCTTGAGATTGTAGAGTTTAACTTGAGGATTTTAGGGGCCATTTGACGTCGGATTTTGATGGTTTTGGTATGTATAGACTCATGAGAGGATATAGATTCTAGTTTTGTAATTTTAATTCGATTCAGAGACGTGGTCCTAGGGGTCGGGTTTGGCCAATTTAGGGAATTTTGATTTAGTTTGATAATTTCTGCGTGGGCTTTGTTCCTTTAGCATGTATTGATGATATGATTTTGATTTTGGATAGATTCGGGGCGATTTGAGGCTGAGTCGAGCAGCAAGGACATCACGGAGTAGATCTTCATCCGGTTTAAGGTAAGTAACGATTGTATATCTAGACCTGATAGTATGAAGCCCCGGAATTTCATGCTATTTTGATAAATGAGGTTACATGCTACATGACGGGCGTGTGGGCGTGCAGCAGTAGGTATTGTGACTTGGTCCGTCGCATAAAAACTGTAAAGTTGCATATTTTGATAAACCTTTTATGATGACTATGTGTTTTTGAGATGATTTCGTTAACTTGGGTTGACTGCCATGTTTGGGGCCTTGTGTCGTACTGTATGGATCCTCAGGGGTATTTTACTACTATACTTCCACTGTTTTGATTCGAAAGCATATCCACGGTCATGATTTTTACCTATTTATTGTATGATTCAGCTTCATTACTCTATTTTTAATATGTGAAAGTTGTTTGGGCTGAGTTTCCTGATTTTTCATTGAAATACCCGAGTGGCTTGTGAGATCGATGACTGAGAGAGGTCGAAGACTAATGGTAAGGATTATGTAATTATGGATCTGGTTGCAAGCCGCAGCGATATATATATGTATATGGATTGGGCTGCACGTCGTAGTGATATATGGATCGGGTTGCACGCCGCAGCAACATAGCGCTTGGGCTGTGGAAGCCCCACCGGAGTCTGCACACCCCCAGTGAGCGCAGTCGACTATATATTCATGGATCGGGCTGGACAACGCATCGGTTATTATATGGTACCTATTGAGATGAGTATGAGTGTTGGTTGATGAGAGTTGAGCCATGAGTGACTGAGAGGCTGGCTTGAGGGGCTATATATGAGTGATACTTTCCCGAGAGGCTATATATATGAGCAATACTTTGCCCGAGAGGCTATATATATGAGTGATACTTCGCCCGAGGGGCTTGTTTACAAAATTACTGTTTTCACTACTCTTCTTTTATATTGAGCCACTATTGAAAACTATTGAACAAAAAAATGTTTTTATATGTTTTTCATTTAAATTGGAGTTTTACGAGAGATCTTGACTGGGATACTCATTTGGCCTTTGTTATTTATCACTGAGACATTTATATTGTGAACTTTATATGATTTTACTGCTCGTCATTGCACTCAACCTTTATTTCTGATTGTTACTTACTGAGTTGGCGTACTCACATTACTCCCTGCACCTTGTGTGTAGATCCAGATATTTCTAAGCCCGGTAGAGGGCGTTGATTACTCAGTGGTAGATCGATCGGAGTTAGCAAGGTAGCTATCTGGCGATCGCAACACTGCTTTTTTCCTTCATATCTTAAAGTTGTTCAGTTGTTTTGGTCTCCTTTGTCATTTTAGTAGACTGTATCAGACTTGTGCTCTAGATGCTCATGACTAGTGACACCTCGATGTCGGGCTTGTGTTGTTTTTCCGCACTTGTTATCCAGACTCATGTTATGGAAATTTTATTAATTAATAGCTTAAAACGTCTTTTTATAAATATTGGTTTGATTTGGGATTGTTTCGGTTGGCCTACTTCCATGATAGGCACTATCACGACCGAGTCGGCTTAGGGTCGTGACAAGTTGGTATTAGAGCCTATGTTACATAGGTCTCACCATTCATAAGCAGGTTTAGTAGATTCTTGCGGATCGGTACAGAGACGTCTATACTCATCTTCGAGAGGCTGCAGAATCCTTAGGAAAAAAATCTCATAGTCTTGAATTCTCATCGTTCGAATCCATTTATCCAGCCAAAAGCGTAACTCTTTGAATTCCTTCCATGTATTCGAATGCGCACGTGAATGCTAGGTATCATCTGTGCATCAACGGCTTGTGATTTCCTTGGGTAAGGTGCGAGATGTGATTTTATCATGTTGATAATGGTCCAATCTGGAGGACTTGAGGCCGGGTGTTGTCTATGGCTTGAGTGCTGAGATTTCGAATGAGCGAGCATGAGCATTTGGGAGCTATATGTATGTTTGCATCATTATTTGTGGGATTTTATGACTGGATAACTATGTGGTGAGTGTGATTTGATGAGGAGATCTGTTCATATTGTTGACTGTGACAAAAAGAATTGGTTGAAAATGTAGCACGAACTATTGAGTGTTTGCCTTTTGTCTTAAGTTGGCATATGGCCTTAAGTTGTGAGTGTATTGAAGGACCTCTCATGTAGTTTAGTTGAGGAGTGAAGTGGACCTTCATGTTGTGTTATGAGTTCCTAGTGATGTCTTTTGGGTTGACCAATGCCCCAGCAGCGTTTACGTATTTGATTAACAGTGTATTTGAGTCATATTTGGATTCCTTCGTTATTGTGTTCATTGATGACATCCAGGTGTACTCTCGTATCCAAGAGGAGCATGCTCAGCATTAGAGAGTTGTATTGCAAAGATTGAGGGTAGATAAGCTTTATCCAAAGTTCTCCAAGTGTGTATTTTGGCTCACTTCAGTAGCATATTGGGGCATGTGGTATCCAGTGAGGCTATCCGGGTGGTCAGACGATTATGGAGAGAGCTTTCAAAAGCTCAAGATTGCTTTGACCACAGTTTCAGTGTTAGTTCTGCCATCAGCTTCCGGTTCTTATACCACGTATTGTGGTGCCTCGAGGGTAGGCATTGGTTGTGTTTAAATGCAGGAAGGTAAAGTGATTGCATAATAGCTATGATTTTTGGAAGGGTGTAGGGAGATATCAGTTTGAGGCTAAGTAGGCGGGGTTATTTACACGGAGTGTCCTAGGGTTGTGTGATCCTAAGATGGTTTTGTAGCAAGTCCTTTTTTACCAGTAAATGATATATATTGCAATTTGAGTTTAGATCGCTTGTGGAAGTTGGCACGTCCAGTACAATGGTGAACGCATGATTTGCAGATGATTTTAGATATTAGATGGTTCTGTTATATGAGTTTATGAAGGAATTAGTTGAATCGCACTTTGGTATTGTGGTGGTGATAGTGTGTAGGCATTATGAGTTATTGTTTGTCTTGATGTATTGCTTTAAGTTAAGTGGGGGAGTCTGCTAATGATAATTTGGTTGCACGATTATGTGAGGTATTGGTTTCAATTTGAGGTATATTGGTGAATCTGTTATAACTTGCAGAGGCGGAGTTTGAGAATAACTCGAGTAAAGGAAATTCTGGATTGGGGTTGTGTTATGCTTTATGGGTGTATAAGAATCATGGAATGACTTGAGTTGTTATTTGTGAATGATGCAATGTGCATAGAGTAGGAATTTATTTAATTGCAATAAGATGGGGCTACTTCCTGGGGTGTTTAATTTCTAATGGAGCCCCGGTCGTTTGGTTAGTTTGATCAGTTTAATCGAGGTTTGAACAGAGTGGATGACTCCTGAGAATGGTTCTAATTGATTCAAAATTTATATGTAACAATTGGGGGATCTTCAGGATGTGTATTTGGCTGGGACTGAAGTTTACATTGGGTGTCAAGACTTGTGACATTTTATATCATTATGGATTCTGCATATCTATATCAAGGAGGTGAAGGTAATGGCTTTAGAGTCGCAGGAGGTCTCTTCAGGGTAATTATTTTGAATGCAGTGCTTTTGGGGATATTTGAGATAGTATTCAACGGCTTATGAGCCTTGGACGGTGTGGTTTTATGCTTAAGCCTTGTGTGGTGAGTCCGGGTTGAGAATTGCAGTATTATGGCAAGGAGAAGTATCAATTCGAAAGTAATCTAGAAGAAACTTTGATAAATAATACGGCTTGGTAGTAGGACGGATCGGTACGGTAAGGTATATGATTAGTTCTCTCGGTGCTTATGAGGTAATGAGTTCTACAGATTTTTTTTAGAAAGGCTCTTGGATTTTGGTGACTTGTGTAACTTGGTTGAGTTAGAAGGAAACGGTCCTAACAGTTTAGTTTTTGTGCGAGTGGGATTCGGAGAGTTCTTGATGGTTTCTACCACGGGTAGAGATGTATATTTTCTATTTGCATGAGGAGCAGGTGAGGTATAGTGATCTTCTTCTAGATGGGATCAAATGGAAAGTTCTTGGCTAGTTGAGCATGTAGTTCCTTGTGGCTCGGAATGGGTTATAAAGTTCTCAAATTTATCATAGGATGGCATGGTATATGCGATATGTTGTGTAGGGTTGAGATTTGCATGTGTGAGGTCACATTAGTTCTTATAGGAAGGCCATAAATGCTTAGGCCGCATAGGCAGTTTTAGATGACTAGGTAAATGATATCACTAATTGCTCTAGCTTGATGAGGGTATGCATTCCAGAAAGGGCAATATGTTTGAGTTAGGGGTACTTCATTGGAATAGCGGTACTCTTTTATGTGATCGACTGTTGATATTCAAGTTTGCTTGGTGGCACAGAAGAATTATAGGAGTATCCCTCATGGAAAAATTTGGTATTAGAGGTATGTTTTATATTTGACCGGTGTAGTTTGGATCAGATATGGTGATTCGTGCGCTTTATGAATTTCGAGACTAGGAGTTCTCATAAACAGGTTATTTCATGGTTGTGGACTGTGAAGATGTGGGCAAAGCTAGTCAGGTGATGGTATGTGTTATTATACAGTCATTGTGAACTTTCGGAGAGTTAATTATCTATTGTGGTTGTCTAAAGTTGATTTTGGGTTCAGTGGTAGGCCTAGTATGGATGCATGTTCTGCACCGGGTCGGAATTGTTGACTCCGAGTTACTATTGTTGAGGGATATTCCATTCGATTGTGATTGAGCTTATTTGTGTTCTGAAGTGATCTATGAGTTACTCTTCTGTGTTGCGAGGAGTTGTGATTGATGGTTCTATGCACATATGATGCAGTTCTATTTGGGCTTTTTAGCGGGATTTGAGCGAGACGGATATTTGGGTGTTGCATGATTGATTGCGCATTGGATATGTTCTTTCAGGCTGGTATGGAAATGCGTCATTTGCTTCTCCGTGGTTATAGTGATTTACTTTTGGTGCAAGACATCAAATTGTGTGTGGTTGATGGTCTTGTGCATTTTGACTTGAGGTTTCTCATGTGGACCCGTGTTTGGATAGGGTCGTGCATTGCAGCGAAGTTATGTTGAGGTATGGTCCTTCGGGTTAGACTCGTGTGTTATATTTCTACGGTGTGTGAAGGGTTGTAAGCATTGTGTTGTGGTGGTACTGGTGAGCTTGCGGTACAGCTCTCTCATTTGAGTAATTTTTCCATGATTTGAGTATATTTGGACTATTTCTTATTGGTGTGCGGCTCGCACAGGTTGTGGTTTAGATTGTATCGATGTTTCATGTCGCTAGAGTAGTCGTGTTGGATGAGATGAGGTCATAGGGATCTAGGATGAATACTATCATATTTGATTTCAGCATGTTGGAAAGATAATATCGAGATTCAGCTTAGAAATTTACTATGGCCCTTGCCGAAGGAGAGCGAGCTGCATGACTGGTTGATCAGAGGAATGGTTATCAGTTTCTGCGTGTTTCTTTCATCAATGGCAGTATACAAAAGTGTTGGAATAAGGCTTCGTTTGGTAAGAGGTTTATTATCGGTATTGGGTTATTTAAGCAGTTACTGTGACAAGAAGTTATCGCTACGAGTGGTTGAGTTATTTGGTATATCATGTGACATCTTAGGTGACGGATATGGTTTGTTACAGCTTGTTCGGACTTATACAGTGTGTAGATGCGAGATTCTGGCCTTACAGATAAGTTTAGAAGTGGAAATTTGGTTCTAAAGTTCACGGGCTTGGTTGGACTACGAAATTTCATTCATGTGGCATTATTACACCTATATGGGATAGGGTGACGTGGGATCACCCCCGGGTATGTGCATGAGATGGTTATACAGAGATTTGATGGTTTTCATAACAACTTTAGGCACGTTTGACGACGAATGTATGTTTCAATGGGGGATGAAGAAACGACCCGACCGGTCATTTTGAGAATTTGCATTTTCCTCGCCAATTCTCGGGCATGACTAGCCTCGTCTGAAGTATTATGACTTATGTAAATGGTCGGTTTTGGTTTTCCGGTTAATCGGAACAGCTATGGAAGAATGGTTCTCAGCTTGAAGCTTTAAATTTGAAAGGTTTGACCAAGTTTTGACTTTTTAGAATTCGATCTTGGATTTGGATTTTTTTTATTTGGTTAGCTCCACTAGGTGATTTTGGACTTGGGAGCGCGTTCAAAATGTGATTTGGAGGTCCATGGTAGAATTAGGCTTGAATTGGCAAAATTGGAAATTTGACGTTTGCCGATTGGCAGTGGAAATCTTGATATCGGGATCGGAATAGAATTCCAAAAATAGGAATAGGTCTGGTGTGTCATTTGTGATGTGCATGCAAAATTTCAGGTCATTCGGACGAGGTTTGATAGGTTTCGGCATCGTTTGCCGAATTCAGAAGCTCAGAAATCCTTAGGCTCGAATCCGACGGTAATTTGCTGTTTTGATATTTTTTTGAGTATTCTGAAGGTTTGAAT
Source organism: Nicotiana glauca (assembly GCA_026770625.1). Classification (NCBI taxonomy): domain Eukaryota; kingdom Viridiplantae; phylum Streptophyta; class Magnoliopsida; order Solanales; family Solanaceae; genus Nicotiana; species Nicotiana glauca. The sequence continues at coordinate 132,882 of MU712087.1, read as the reverse complement.
AAGTTTGAATGGTGTTATGTGACTTGTTGGAATATTTGGTTGAGGTCTCGAGCGCCTCGGGATGAATTTGGACGGTTGACGAAAGGATTGGCATTAAGCTGGTGCTGCTGAAAATTTGCTGCTTCTGTCACATCTGCACCTGCCGAATGGGGACTGAAGGTGCGAGATCGCATGTGGGAGCTGGAAGCCACAGATGCGGACGCTGTGGGGTTTTGTCCATTTTGCATAAGCGGAAGATTAGTCGTAGATGCGCACCACAGAATGTAGGAAGTGGTTCATTAAGTGGGTTCCGCACCTGCATTGGACATTCCGCAGGTGCTGTGCCACAGAAGCATGTATTTGACCGCAGGTGTGGTTTTGCTGGACAGAAAACCCTAGCTCGAGGTTTGGTTTTAATTTTTTCGATTTTGGGTTTGAGGATCTCGGTAGAGAGGCGATTTTCCAAGGGATTTGAAGGAGCAACGTTGGGGTAAGTGACTATAACCTATAATGGCTTAAACTTCATGAATCTATGATTTTATTCATCATCTAAATGAGAATTCGGACTAGAAATTTGGGATTTAGGGCTTGAAATTGTAGAGTTAAATTTGAGGATTTGAAGGGCCATTTTACGTCGGATTTTGATGGTTTTGGTATGTATAGACTCGTGAGAGGATGAGGATTCTAGTTTTGTAATTTTAATTCGATTCTGAGACGTGGGCCTGGGGGTCGGGTTTGGCCAATTTCTAGAATTTTGATTTAATTTGATAATTTCTGCGTGGGCTTTGTTCCTTTAGCATGTATTGATGATATGATTCTGATTTTGGATAGATTCGGGGTGATTTGAGGCCGAGTCGAGTGGCAAGGGCATCACGGAGTAGATTTTCATTCGGTTTGAGGTAAGTAACGATTGTAAATCTAGACCTGAGGGTATGAATCCCCGGAATATCATACTATTTTAGTAAATAAGGTGACGTATATGCTACATGACGGGCGTGTAGACGTGCTGTCGACGCCCTTTTTTTTTCTCTCTCTATCTAGAGCGAGATCGGGTTTACGACATTTGGGGGAACAACTCTAATCCCATTTGGGAATTGGGTTTTTGGAATTGAAGAGTCGCCACCTAATGATTAAGTGCATTAGGACACTAAGGGTTTTGAATTTGAAAACTAGAGTTCGGGTAAGGGCTAGACATTATCTCGAGGGGAAGGTGTTAGGCACCCCTCAAGATCCACTAGTGTGGTTCTCGGCCATGCTACAATTGTGACTTTAATGCAAACAACAAGTAGGCAAACAAGAATTACAAATACAAAGAGGGATTTTCACATAATGGTTGCAAAGGATTAAGGAAGTTAAAGGGACTGAATTTTGATAGAGGAAGCAGTTTTAAAATTTTATAATAAAAGAGAAATTTTTTCCTAGTTGCTGCAAATTAAAAGCAGTTTAAAAGCTGGAGTTTGGCAAAATAAAATGGACAAATAAAGGAAGGGGTCCTAGGTTTATACATAATATGGATCACCCCATATAACACCTGGTAACCGTTTATACACGTGGTGTTATCGCGTGGTCATCATATCCATATCTACCCTTTCCCACCCCGTTAAGGTATTAAGCGCAAAATGGTGTCCTTACCTATAGCATGCTATTACCCGTCCCAATCCTATTAGTCTTGGAGGCTTTTAGGACTACAAATCCTAAAGGGAGGAAGCTTGGCTTTAGAGGTTTAAAAAGGATAAAATTCTAGGGCGCCAATTAAAACACATAATGCAATTAATGGGGAGGTAAAATAATTAAAGGCTCAATTAGGTCTCCTCAAATCATAGAAATCATGTAGTTTAGCACGTTGTGCATATACTGATTAGGTCCAAATTAGACTTAAGAGTTAATGGGACTGGTTCAACCCATATTTTTAGACAAAAAATCTGCATTAGGCTCGCCTGGTTGTAACTTAACGAAGACTGATGCAGTTGATTAATTGCCTACTGGTTTGCCTAAGTGATAACCTATAGGCATGGCATCTACTGGTTTCAGAAATAAAGAAGTTAAATGATTACAGAAAGTTGCAAGTTTTGACATAATGATATGAGTTTTGCAGTTGGTTACTACTGACAGACAAATCTTAAAACGAGTGATTCAGATTTTGTTGATAGTTCTTATAGGCATGTTTTCTAGCATTTTTAATTTCAAACACTTTTTACATGCATAATAGGAGTGCAAAAATCCTACGAGCATGGTATCTAGGATGCAATTGATTATTATTTAGCCTATAACTATTTGCCTAATGACAGATGCAAAAATGCAAAATCTTAAAGACATGGTCTCTATATGCAGAATTCTTATGAGCAGGATATCTACATGATATACAGAGTTCTTATAAGCATGGTTTCTACATATGACAGTGCAGAAATCCTATGAGTATGATTTCTATATATGAAAGTGCAGAATTCCTATGAGCATGATTTCTATATATGAAAGTGCAGAATTCCTATGAGCATGACTTCTATATATGAAAGTGCAGAAATTCAAAGAAAACTCCTATAGGTAGGATATCTACCCTTAAGCATACATAAATAACCCTCCCGTTTTTACTAAAACACCCATAAGTTATTAAAAATTTATTATAGACCAAAAGAATCAAACAGAAAATAAAATTACATCCGAGCTTTTAAGCTACATCCAAGGAGCCTAATTCCGACCCAAGGTCTTATAATATGATATGAACCAACTGCCAGGGTCAGGTTCCATAGCCTTTCTCTTATCTGGAGTGCATCAAAGTTCCAAGGAGTTTTAAGGACTCCAGGCAATTCCTACACCCAGATATCATTACATAATTTAATTAAAGTGCAGTGTGGAAGGGCTAGCCCTCCAATGTCCAAGTTCAGAGGGAACTCAAGGTCGCAAGGCAAGGCTCATTGGAGGGGGGTAGAACTTAGAATCTCGGAACACTAGCCAAGGCAGGCTGGTGGTAATGCCCAGCAACATAGAATGCTGGCACACCCCTGACCAGCCTACTAGCCAAACATTGGAGAGTTAGGACCTATTGAAGGTCAAGCCATGGCCTGGGTAGTAATTAGGATGTTGTCAGGCCAAGGCTTTAACTCAGCACATAGAAGGGATATGGGGTAGGGATTCATATGGGAAAAGAAGCAAAGAAGGAAAAACACTTAGCATAGGTTACAGAACATGTGTAGCAAACCACACAAAAGAATGAAACTACAGAATAAACACAGGGATGAGGCAAAAGTTTAAATAAAAGACATACCAGTTTCAGAAAGAGACAAGCAAAAGAGAGCAGAAGTCTTGCAAATAAGCCACAGTACAAACAGCAAGAGAGAATATTTTGTGTGTGAGTGTGAGTTCAGAAAAGACTCGAGTGTTGGTTCTCTTTTTTGTGTCAATGAAAAAGCAGGTATTTATAGTGTGAGAAGCAGGCAGAATATAAGGTAAGGAAACAACTAAGGAAATTAATATCAATTAAGAATCAAGACTTCCTTTAATTAAGGAATTCAAATTCAAAAGGTAAAATTTATTTAAGGAAAGAAATCAAATAAATAACTTGTGCAAATTAGGCCATTAGGGGTAAATACATAAGGGTTTTAATTAAGGGAAGAAATTTAAAATACACGGTTAACACAAACACTACCAAAAAAAGGACGTATGGCAACAATTATTTTAGCAACGGTTGTTCAGCTGTTGCCATAGGACAACTATGGTAACGGTTACAACCGTTACAATAGCATTTAGGTGATATCAGCACACTTAACCTATACAACCGTTACAATTGCAAAACAATCGCTGCCATAGATTAATCTGGCGCAATGGTTATAAAAACCGTTGCAATAAATTTATATACTAGAACGCTTTTATTGTAAAAAGTTTTATTGGAACGGTTATTTTTTCCCTCCTTATTTTGCCCCCTAAATTTTGTTAAACCCGCCAAAATAAACCCTATTTATTAAATTTTTGAATAATTTTAATAATAAATATTAGCGGAAAAAACCGTTTTGCCCTTTCCCTGTTAAAATTACGATTAATCCCAAGCTATACTTAATACCCCCAAATTAAGAACCCTTCAGACTTCTTCCATTCCACTGAACCTCAGCGAGACAAGTTCATCGATTCCAAACGCTTCTATCTCCAAAAATCTTCCTCTCTATCGTCTTCCTCTCTTGCACTCTCTGAACTTGGTTTAATCGGTTTTTACACAAAAGTTTTGTTGATTTTGTGGGTCTGGCAAAATTTTTGGTATCGTGAAGGGGGTGGCAAAAATTTGAGGCATCTGAGCAAATTTCCTCAAAATAGGTGCTCTCCCCAAATCCCTAAATCCAACAGAAGTGATTTTAGCCATGTAAATTATTTTGATGCCTTTTTTTAACTCTTTAATCTATCCATGGATGTTGTCGAATTGCTCTAGGGCTGGTGTATTTATATTTATATCGATTGTTGTAGGATTGCTCTAGAGCTGTGAATCTAAATATTTTCTTGTTTTTTTGTTTTTTTTAATTTTGTGGTGTCAATCCAGTAATTGTTTTGTGGAACACTGTTTGCTCTCCTTTAATGATTGGTTTAGTGAAGAAATGGTAATATAATGGTATAGGGCAGGAAATCAATCCCTGTACAAAAGCTACAAAATTTCTCGCAGATTTTTTGATGAGTTCTCAGAGTCATAGCTGATTAGCTTTTTTGCATTCTTCCTGAAAGCATTATAAACCCGTTATTACTGGTTTATAATGATTCACTCCTAGCAGCTTCCTTTTTCTCAGATCTATTTTTAGTGCTACTAAAAGGTAATTTGGGTACTTTAGTTTTTTTTGGGGTGGGGGGGGGTATACTTAGATCCAATACGTGGTTATTTTTGTTGTATTGATCTCTATTTTTGTATCTACATTTTCAATTTCTTCTGATTTTGAGATATCAACTTGTCATTTAATTTATCTTTGGAAGATCTGACTCCTTTTATATCTTTGTCGGTTAGTTCTGCAATTCTTTGAGATTGGGTAGTTTCTATTTGTAGTTCTACAGGGTTTCTTGAAATGGGTTCTAGAATTTGGTTTGTCCTTTTTAATATTTGATGAAGATCTGAATGATTTGGATCAATTTTACTTTTAAATACTGTTGCTTTGCATCTTCATGGGTCTTTATTACTCCATCACTTTACTATTTTTAGTATGAGTTGTTCCTTCCTAATTATGTATATATTCTTTTATTTGTGTCTTGTTTTGGCAACTCGACACATGGCAGAATTCTTTCGTTGTTTTGATGATTGGTTGGTTACAAACAAATGTCGGTTTGTAATCATATTTGAGCTAACTTTGTTTCCTGCGGCTAATGTTTTTATCCTATTTATGTTTCTGCATCTAAAATGAATGCTTGTTTTGTTTTGTTTTACTAAATTGTTAAGCTTGAATCGATTCCCGCTTGAGCTAGAAGACTAAATCATTCGTAGGAAGTTGGCAAGTCACTTTTTAACAGTGGTTCTTGTGAGTTTTGCATGTTTCTGGTTGCATCTTAGTTGATGTACTTTCACTTAAAATCCAGATTGTTTTTTTCCAAATATCCATGATATTACTTCAATATGTTTAAGATGCTGGAGTGTGGTGAATTCTATGTGAATATGCTCAGACATGAAGTGTAGGTTCGAAAGTTTTCAGTTCATATTGGTGTGTCTGCTGGTGCGTTAATTTTGAGGGACTAAAGTCAGTGCACTTTGACTTGGCACTATTTATTATGGTCTAATCTTGGGAATTATAAGTTTGATAGGGATAGAAAGTGTAAGCAGTTGCTCACTTGCTGTTAATACCTCAAATTAATGATAAAATTGATGCAGTTACTTCTAATATATATAGTAAAAGATGTTGAGCTTATTTCAATCAGCCACTTTAAAAGTCTTTTGGTCACATTTGAAAGAATCTGCATTCCAGTGAATCATTGCTCAATAAAAGTGGAATACTAATTCTCCTTTATCATTCAAAGCATTGGTATTTTACTGATGTGCTATGCCAAAACAATGACAGAGTTGTGTTAGTGTTATTTGATTCTTTAAAAATCAAGAGACAAGATAGTTCTCCGACTAGGATTGCATTTCTCTAAATTCAAGTTCGAGGGACACTTGCATGTTGGCACGTATCCTTGTGTTTGTACCTGCCCTAGTAGAACCTGATGCAAGCTGCTGCTCGATGTGGTTCTCATTGAATGAAGCTTCTACTTTGTTCTAATCTATCTTATTCGAGTTCCTGTTAAAGAACTAATTCGTGTACAAACATATTGGGATGGACTTCCCAAAAGTCAACATTGACTTGGCAGTAGGATTTTTCATTTACCCCCTATCTCCCAATTTTTCGTCGTTTTCTCTTTCCCTTATATTTAGCATTGGCTTATAAAAGCCAAGACTAGAATGGTTAAAAGTTAAACATTTAGAAGAATGAAAGGGAAGATGTAACCAACCTATTCTCTACTTACAAAGTTACAATTAGAGAAAATTCTACTATACCCATTCTTATTTAATGACTTTATTTATTCTCTTTTGTAGCAACTGAAGAAAGGGAAGATGGAGAAGGTGGAGCAACCGAAGAAAGGGAAGATGGAGATAGTGAAGATCTAGACCTTACTTAAGAAGAACTTTGAGTTGTTGTCGATATTCTTGGAGTCTTTTATTATAGCACTTGAATCTATAACTTTTGAAGTGTTGAACTATAAAACTTATGTAATTAGGTTAAAATATTTTGCTATTATTGTGATTCTTATCTTATTGGATATAAAAGATTATGAAGTATTTTATATTTTTATTTATATAATTTCCAGGTTATCATTACAAATATTTCCAGGTGGTAATGTCAATTAATCGTTTAAAATAACCTAATAGAACCGTTGCAATAAGCACAAATGTCGTTGCCATAGACATTCTGAACCGTTCTGATAGATCTTGCAAATTGTCCCATAAAGTGATACAAATTGCAGCAATAGAAACAAAACCGTTACGGTAGCACAATAAAACCATTGCAATAGCTGTAAATAAACGTTTTAATAGCATACATAACCATTGTAATAAACTATATGGTAACAGTTTACAACCGATGCATAAACTATACGGTAACGGTTTTTAACCGTTGCAATTGAAATGAATACGCGTTGCTTCAGACAGAGGAAAAACCATTGCGATAGCTGGATCTATAGCAACGGTGCTATCAATCGTTGCCAAAACCATTGCAGTAGAGCTATTGGCACGCGAGCGGATGCCACGGTCGCTGAACCGTTCCAATACATCTATGGCAACGGTTGACCTATCAATTGTAACGGTTTACCTGCTGTTGCCATAGGCCTATTTTCCAGTAGTGAAATAAGGTAAGGATCCATCAGTATATAGTAAATCAAGGAGGTCGAAGATTTATGTAAGCATTGGTCCATGAATGAACCAAGTCAGAAAAGCTAAGGGGAACTTTTACTCAAATCGAGTAATAGGGAAGTCAGCAAATATGGAAAGGAATCAATCAAACTTATACAAAGGAAGTATGAAATCAATCACAATTAACAGCCATTTAGAAGAAAAGTTCAGCATATATAAAGAATACACAAGTAACAGGCATGAGAGGCTGAATTTAGGACAAAGTGAAAATGTCATGCAATTGCAGAATAAGTAAGTAGTAGACTATAGGAGTATGGTAGTCATCTCAGAGAAGAGGGAATATCAGATAGCATGCAAAAGGCCAAGTGAAAAGGTCTTATAGAGTTTAGCAAGAGGTTAGAATCGTATGAAGAAACAAAAATTGAAGCAATGATTTTGAAACTTAGTGAAGCAGTAGATGAAACAACTCCAGGAACTCAAATAAGTCCAAGAGATTAAGGTTTTTGAAATCAAGCAAGTTCAGAGATAAAGCACAAGTAAAGCACATAGCAAGTAGCCTCAAAACCTCGAATGAACCCCAAATTCTAGGGTTTTTACCATTAATTGAATTTAGAGATGAAAACAAGTAAGTCAGGAAAAAATATTAACGGAATAAGTTCAAAAATCATGAAGGAACGCGTACTTCCCAGTAGAAGAAACTCATGAATAACATAATAAAAGATCAATCATGGAAAAATACAGCAGAAGAACTCGTAAGAACGAGGTAGAATAAACACAGTAGAAGAAACACATAAGGATCATAGAAGAGACATAGTAGAAGAAATATATAAGAATCACAGTAGAGCATGTTAAAAGTCAAAGAAACCCTAAATCAGAGAAGGTGAAAGATTTAAAAGCAAATTTTTGAAAGAACCTTTTGAGAAAATGTTTGAGACCTTAAGATAAACATATATCTAGGACAGATCTAGAGAAATCAAAATAACCTCGAAATGTTAGGGTTTCAGAAGAAACCTAGAAGTGAGAAAGGCCTGGAAAACTCATAGATCTAAGTCGGAGAAGTTAGACTCAGGCTCGAACGACCATGATACGCCGGAGTAAAGCCGGAGACTACAATGGAACCCTGAATCGAAGGAAACCTAGGTAGAGATCTTCAAGGTCAGGCCTTGAACCTTCAGGAAACCAGTATATAAGAGCACCGAGGGGTGGTTGTAAGATCCCCAAAGCTTTGGTGGCCATAGATTTTGGTGGATCTCCAGTTTGAGACGGCAAGAGGTGGCTAGGGATTGAGAACCCTCGGGAGGGTTTGAGTGAGTGGAGGGTTTCACAGGCGGCGGTTGGTGAGAAATGAGGTAGGGTAAAGGGGTCGTGTGAATTAAAAAAAAGGAAGGGGATGAGGGGAGCTGTTGATCGAAAAGATCAACGGCTGGGATTAAATGGGTTAAATGGGGACCGGGTTTGGGTATGATAGGAAAGGGTATGGATTGAGTTATAATAAAATTGGTTCGTTTTATTAGGGTTGTGATTGGGGGTTAAATTGAGGCTACAATTGCGATTGAAATGGCTATGTATTAAATAACCAATTTCTCCCCTTTAATTTATATAAAAATAGTTAAAAATGTAAAACAAATTAAAATCACTGAACAAAACATTAATCTAAAAATACTGGGAATAGTTTTATAATTGTAAACTGCCATTACTCGTAATATAGGGTATAATTATAATTTTATGCAATTTTAGTTTAAAAATATCAAGTAAACTTGTAAAAAAATGCAAAAATTACCCTAATTATATTTTGGTATAAATATAAGGATGGAAATAAATTATACACAAAAAATGGTAATTTTAAGAATAATTATGTGATTTTGTACTGCTAAAATAGACAATAAATCGAATTTGCAAATCTTAAAAAATTAGGAAAAAATACCAAAACTCTCGGGCATGCTTATGCATGCATACACATACTATTTTGAGTATTTTGAGTATATAAAATACACGGGGGGAAATTGGGTATCAACAGCTGCCCCTCTTTACCCGGGAAGGATGAAAGAGTTGTTGGGTAAAGATATGATGACCAATTTTGACCGAGAGAAATGACTTGCAAAAGGCTTTGACCGAACTCTGGTTTCTGAGCTGCCTAGATATCCTGGTTTTACAGGAATCAGGTCATATGTAGTTCAAGATACAACGACGGAGTATGCTGATAGAGGTTTTTGAAGAGACGGGCACAATATTTAGGTTGGGAACGGTGGTTAGGGACTGATGGGTTGCGAGAACCGGGGCAAGATCGCTTCTGCTGTAATGGTTGTTGCTAGCTGATGTACTTGAAATTGAGTAATACAAGCATATCATGCGAAATTTTAAATGTGATGCAAGTTCCCATTGGACCATGAATGTTGTCTTTGGACAGTTAAGATGACGTCCTCAGACCATGACATCCTGGGCCATAAAGCGCATAATAAATGATTCACAGGCTATGAAATGATGTTCCCGGGCCATGACAACGGTGCCTCCGAACCATGATGCCTTTGAATAATGATGTGCAGAATATAAAGCGGGGTCCTCAGACCATGGCACGGCATTCTCGGGCTATGAAGATGGTGCCTCAGAACAATGATGTCGTCTAATGGTTTGGCAGTATTTTAGCCCATAAAATGCAAGATTTGGCGGTATTTTAGCCCATGAAATGCAGGATTTGGCGGTATTTCAGCCGATGTGAAGGACAAAACTAAAATGGCGATATTTCAGGTGACAGAAATTTAAATAAAGCTAGCGATGTTTCAGCCGATGTAGAAAATGTAAATGGCGATATTTCAGCCGATAGGAATTTAAATAAAGTTGGTGATGTTTTAGCTGATGTAGAAAATGTAAATGGTGATATTTCAGCCGACAAGAATTTAAATAAAGTTGGCGATGTTTCAGCCGATAAAAAGATTTAAGTAAAATTGGTGCTATTTCGGCCGATGTAGGGATCTAAATAGAGTTGGCAATATTTAAGAAGATATGAATTTAAATAAAGTTGGTGGTGTTTCAGCCATGCTGATAGAGGTAGAACTTAACCTCGGAAGGCAGAATGGTAGCCTTATGCAATGTGGAGAAACGCAGGATGGAGGTAGAGCTTTACCTCGAAAGGCAGAATGGTAGCCTTATGCAATGCCGAGAAAAAATGTAGATGGAGATAATTCTTAGTCTCGAAAGGCAGAATAGTAGCCTCATGCAATGAAAAAATTTAGATAGAGACAGTTCTTAGTCTCGAAAGGCAGAAAGGTAGCCTTATGTAATGTGGAAAAATGCAGAATGGAGGTAGAGCTTAACCTCAGAAGGCAGAATGGTAGCCTTATGCAATGCGGAGAAAAAATGCAGATGGAGATAATGCTTAGTCTTAGAAGGCGGAAAAGTAGCCTTATGCAATACGAAAAATGCAGATGGAGACAGTGCTTAGTCTCGGAAGGCAGAAAGGTAGCCTTATACGATGCGAAAAATGCAGATGGAGATAGTGCTTAGTCTCGGAAGGTAGCAATGCAATAAATAAAGGTGAGGAGTAACAAAATCTCTTAGCTGATGGATGATGGTCGATAGTTGATTGTCATTGTTGCTGCTGAAAATATCGTGCGCGGATAGCACTTGTAAGTGGGCGATGATTTTGAGAGTCGTATTCCCGAAATATATGAGCCTGTAATCATATCTGATGACTTTATTTCTGGGGTGCCTGCACCCAAATAAAAATCGTGAGTTTTGTAAGAGGGGAAGGTTAGTTCGTCTTCCCGTGGACCTCTCTTATCCTACTCGGCTCTTACTCTCATTTGGGGTAGTGTTGCTAAACAAAGCTATTTTGACAATAGCCATGCATGATTTAGTAAAATGATAAAAATATGATGTATATACATAAAGGTAAAATGGTTTTAGATGAACCGATGACTGCGACTCGGTTCACGATATTGCAAGCTCTTTTGCTTTGGAATTTTGAGGGTCCTCCTCAAAATTCTGCCCCAGTTTCCAGGGTTGGGGGAAATGAAATTTTTTATTGAATTGTGAACGAACCCATAAGGCTGCCTACGTATCCCCTCTTAAACGAGAATCAGGTCAGGTGTAGATCATATTACATAATAAACGAATCATAATGGTTACACATAGTACCGCTTCACTGCATCTGAATTAATCGACTTTGGCCAGACTTCTCCATCTATTTCTGCGAGTATGAGGGCTCCCCCGGTTAGAACCCGGTGAACCATGTACGAACCTTGCCAGTTGGGAGAGAATTTCCCTTTGGCTTCATCTTGATGTGGAAAAATCTTTTTCAGTACTAACTGCCCTGGCGTGAACTGTCTTGGCCTGACTCTCTTACTGAAGGCTTTGTTCATTCTGTTCTGATAAAGCTGACCATGGCAAAATGCATTCAATCTTTTTCTGTCTATAAGGGCTAATTGCTCATAGCGACTTTTTACCCATTATGCATCTTCAAGTTCTGCTTCCCACGTAATTCTCAGGGAAGGAATCTCTACTTCGGCTGGGATGACTTCCTCGGTACCGTAAACCAGCATATAAGGAGTTTCCCCAATTGATGTGTAGATTGTGGTACGGTATCCCAAAAGAGCAAATGATAGCTTCTCATGACATTACTTGTGTTTTTCTATCATTTGCCTCAGTATCTTCTTATTGCTCTTATTGGCTGCTTTTACGGCTCCATTCATATGAGGTATGTAGGTTGTAGAATTCTTGTGCCTAATCTTAAATGTCTCACACATTGCTTTCATCATATCACTATTGAGATTGGAACCATTGTCAGTGATGATTGACTCTGGGACGTCGAACCGGCAAATGATACGATCGCAGACAAAGTCTGCCACAACCTTCTTGGTTACCGCCTTATATGATGCTGCTTCAACCCATTTGGTGAAATAATCAATCGCCACTAGAATGAACCTGAGCTCGTTTGATGCGGCAGGCTCGATAGGTCCAATGACATCCATCCCCCAAGCGGTGAACGGTCATGGTGAGCTTGTTGCATTGAGCTCGTTAGGAGGCACCTTTATCATGTCTGCATGGATCTGGAAAAGATGGCATTTCCGAACATACTAGATGCATTTTGTCTCCATTGTCATCCAGAAATAACCAGCTCGGTGTATTTTCTTGGCTAAGATGAAACCATTTATGTGCGGGCCACAGGTCCCTGCATGAACGTCCTCCAACAACCTAGATGCGTCCTTTGCCTTGACACACCTTAGTAGTCCCAAATCGAGAGTCCTCCTATATAGGATTCCTTCATTGTTAAAGAAGTGATTGGATAACCTCCGCAGTATGCGCTTTTGCATAGTGTTTGCAAGTTCTAGATACTCTCTCGTTGACAGGTATTTTTTAATGTCATGGAACCATGGTTTTCCGTCTGTTTCTTCCTCGATATGAGCGCAGTAAGCAGGTTGATCATAGATTTTTATCGGGATAGGATCAATGAAGTTCTTGTCTGGATACTGTATCATGGATGACACAGTAGCCAATGCATCACCGAACTCATTCTGAACTCTGGGGACATGCCGAAATTCTATCTTTGTAAACCTCTTCCTCAATTCTTATACATGATGCAAGTATGGGAGTATCTTGGAATTCTTAGTTGCCCAGTCTTTTCGAACCTGATGTATGAGCAAGTTTGAATCCCCGACCACTAGTAACTCCTGAACGTTCATATCAATGGCCAGCTTGAGCCCTAAGATGCAGGCTTCGTACTGGACCATGTTGTTGGTGCACGGGAACCTGAGTTTGGCAGACACCGGATAATGCTAACTTGTTTCTGATACTAGGACTGCTCCTATGCCAACTCCTTTAAAGTTTGCTGCTCCGTCAAAAAACATTCTCCAGCTATCATAGGATTCTGCAATGTCTTCTCCTATGAAAGAGACATCTTCATCGGGAAAATATGTCTTTAGAGGCTCGTATTCTCCACCCACGGGGTTTTCGGCAAGATGATCAGCTAGTGCTTGTCCTTTGATTGCTTTCTGGGTCATATAGACAATATCAAACTCACTCAACAGAATTTGCCATTTGGCCAGCTTGCCCATGGGCATGGGCTTCTGGAAGATGTACTTTAGCGGATCTATTCTTGATGTGAGATAAGCGGTATAGGCACAGAAATAATGCCTTAACTTTTGAGCTACCCAAGTCAGAGCACAACAGGTGCGTTCTAGCAGGGAATAACGGGCCTCGTATTAGGTGAACTTCTTTCTGAGATAGTAGATGTCTTGCTCCTTTCTCCCCATTTCATCACGTTGTCCCAAAACACAACCAAATGCTTCATCCAGTACTGCGAGGTAGAGCAATAGCGGTCTACCCGGTTCGGGAGGAACCAGGACTGGCGGTGTTGATAGGTATTCCTTGTTTCTGTTGAAAGCCTTTTGACAATCATGGGTCCATTTAGTGGCGGCGTCCTTCTTTAGTATTTTAAAGATTGATTCACAAATGACGGTGGACTGGGCTATGAACCGACCGATGTAGTTGAGTCTCCCCAAGAGACTCGTAACTTCTTTCTTGTTCTTTGGAGGAGGTAATTCTTAAATGGCCTTGACCTTCTAAGGATCGAGTTCTATTCCCCGTCGACTTACGATGAACCTAAGCAATTTTCTGGCTGGAACCCCGAAAGTGCACTTGGCAGGATTCAGTTTCAGGTTATACCTTCTCAATCTGTTGATGAACTTTCTTAAATCTCCCATGTGGTTAGTGGCTTTCTTGGATTTGATGATGACATCATCTACATACACCTCGATCTCTTTGTGTATCATATCATGGAAAATAATAGTTATGGCTCTCATGTAGGTGGCCCAAGCATTCTTTAATCCAAACGTCATCATCTTGTAACAATATATTCCATACAGCGTAATGAAAGCTGTTTTTCCCGCGTCTTTTTCATCCATCCATATCTGATGATACCGAGCAAAACAATCGACAAATCACTGCAACTCGTGCTTGGCGCAGTTGTCAATCAGGATGTGTATGTTCGGCAAGGGGAAGTCATCTTTCGGGCTAGCCCAGTTGAGGTCCCTGTAGTCGACACAGACTCTGACATTCCCGTCCTTCTTCGACACTAGCACAATGTTGGCTAACCATGTTGGATACTCCATACCCTGAGGACCTTGGCTTTGACTTGTTTGGTAACTTCTTCTTTGATTTTCAAACTCATATCTGGCTTGAACTTTCTGAGTTTTTGCTTTACCGGTGGACACGTCGGATTCATTGGCAATTTGTAAGCAACAATAGATGTACTGAGACTGGTCATATCATCGTATGACCAGGCAAATATGTCCTCATATTCTTTTAAGAACTCTGTGTACTCTTCCTTTTCTGACAGTGACAAGTGAACACTAATGCGCATTTCCTTGACATTCTCTGTATTCCTCAAGTTGAAAACCTCAGTTTTGTCCAAGTTAGACTTAGGTCTGTTCTCTAAATCCTCAATCTCTTTAACGACCTCTTTTGGTATCTCATCCTCTCCTGAGTCTATGTCCGTTTATTTCTTTATCTCGTCGCATGTCACATTCATCGGTTCATCAAGATAAGTAATAATAATGTTGTGTAAAATAAAGTAAATGGCAGAAAAAGAAATAATAAGAGCGAGATTTATATAAAACCTAAAATGTTTCGATAAATGCCAAAAAAAATTTATTCTGAACATCAAAGATCTTTTCAAAACTTTAAGATAATACTAAATAGAATCAACTAATGAAAAAAGTAAAACATAATGCATAATGATTTGTTCAACCTTGCTACCTCGAAGCTCTCCAGGCCCTGGTGGTTCCGATGGACCAATTGTTGAGGCGCTCTCCTCGGTTCACTGCCTGTATGGAAGGGCCTTCCTCCCCTTCCTCCTCGAGACTGACGTGATAGTCCATATTATCATCTTCCAAGAACAGGTTCTTCATTGCTGCTAATGCTTCATCTTCCTCTGACCCATATATGATGTCGGCCGGCTGGAAAGTCTGTTTCAGACAGGGTATCGGGTGCTCCAGCGGATAATAAGGGCCACGCCGTGGTGGCGACCAATTCCTGAATTCCTGCCAAGTATATCCATACCCTAACCCGAAAGTG
Organism: Nicotiana glauca; assembly: GCA_026770625.1. Classification (NCBI taxonomy): domain Eukaryota; kingdom Viridiplantae; phylum Streptophyta; class Magnoliopsida; order Solanales; family Solanaceae; genus Nicotiana; species Nicotiana glauca. The sequence goes on along the minus strand of MU712087.1, from coordinate 117,491 downwards.
GTGCCATGTTTCTTCTGTTTGATAGTCTTGGTAATTCCCTAAAGGTTCTTGCCGAGCCCTTTGACAGGTTCATACCCGCTCCAATTCAGGATACTTTCTATCTTGTTATCCCACCACTTATCTTTGTCCACAGCGTTGACTCGCTCAATGTGGTGGTAATTTTCTCCTCCTATAGTCCTTCTTCCTTCAATTGCTGTGATGGTTTGGCGACTATATATGGGGTTACTCTCTTCACCATGAATAATCACCTCTTGGTGATTCCATTCGAACTTCACTACCTGGTGCAGGGTTGATGCTACAACTCTCGCGGCGTAGATCCATGGTCATCCCAGCAGTAAGTTGTAGGATGCTGGGATATCTATTACTTGAAAATCAACATCGAACCAAGTTGACCCCATTTGTAGACATAAGCTGATCTCCCCAATAGTGGACCTTTGGGAACCATCGAAAGCTTTGACGTTGATAGCCCTATCCTTTATTTCATGTAGACTCTTCCCCAATGTTCTGAGGATCACCAATGGACAAATGTTGAGGCTGAATCCTCTGTCAATCAAAGTCCTGGTGATGAAATAGTTTTCACATTAAACAGTGATGTGCAATGCTTTGTTGTGTCCTAAACCTTCACGGGGCAATTCATCCTCGTGGAAAGTGATCTTATGACTCTCCAATATCTGCCCGACCATATTTGCCATCTCTTTTCCAGTTATATTATTGGGTACGTATGCCTCGCTCATTATCTTCATCAAGGTGTTCCTGTGTGCCTCGGAGCTCTGCAGCAGAGCTAAAATGGATATCAGCGCTGGTGTTTTGTTTAATTGGTCAACAATTGAGTATTCTTTTGCATGTATCTTCCACTAGAGATCATCAGGTCCAGTTTCAATAGGCCGTCCAGAGGCATGCATACTTGATTCAACTAAGTGCTCCGGAGTATAAATTTTGTCGGTCCTGGTCATACCCTGTGCTGCAATTGCTTCTTCGGACCTAGTCTTTCCATTCCTTCTTGCCTCGGCGATGTAATCCCAAGGAATGGCTTGTGTATGTAATGGTGTTACTGCTAACATTGCTATAGGAATGGGTATTCTCGTTTTGGGTGGCAGCACAACAACTTCAAATGGTACCTTTGGAGACCCAAACTCCAGCTCAATCGGCTCTGCGGGCCTTTTGTATGACGGTGTTTCAAACTCGAGAGGCCCAAACATGTTTACTTCAGCATCCCCAGAGGGCTAGATCTGGACTACAGTTGGATTCAATGTGACGGTTGGTTTCTTAGGCTCATCACCTTCAGCAATTAATCCAATTGACCCCTTGGGGTCCCAATCATCTTCTACCTCGATCATGTGCACACCACCACCCTTATGATCAGGCAAAGGATTGTTTCAAACATTAGGAGCATATTCTTTGGCCATGATGATTTTGTTGTCACTTAGAGCTTGGATTTTGTCTTTCAGGGATCGACACTCCTCAACGGTATGCCCTTTCATACTGGAATGGTACACACGGGTTTTATTTGGATTGACCCTTTGGGAAAGATTTTCTGGAGTTATGGTAGGGATTGGGTGACATAATCGGCCGCTTTAAGTCTTTCATATAATTGGTTGATTGGTTCGGCGATGGAGGTGTATTGCTTGGGAGGTCTACGGTCGAAGTTAGGGCGTGGCCTGGGGAAGTTTTGGCGGGTGGGAGGTGATTTGTTGTGAGTATTATATGCTTGGTAGACGGGTACAGGTTGGGAATATTTCGGTGAAGTAGGTTGGTATGCGGGGGATGGAGATGGTTGGTATGCGGGTGATGGGATTTGGTAAGAGGGCGGAGGTTCTTGGTAATAAGGAATAGGCTGGTATGTGAGAGGGCTACCGGGTAGGTTTGGTATTTTATAGGGGACTTGGTTCTTTGTGCGACCATCACGGCACTTACGTCCTTTTTCTTGGACGTGCCATCAGATTATAGGGCTTTGTTGGTGGCCTGCAGTGCCTCGAAATTAGTGACCTCATTGCTCTTAATGTCTTCCTCAATCGGTTCTCCTGGCTTGATGATACCGGAGAATTTCTGGCCCTCTATCAACATTAACCTCTCATAATACTGTGAATCCTGAGCTCAGACGAAAAATTGGTTCAGCTGTTCTTCCTCTAAGGCTGGCCTGACTTTAGCAACCTCGGATCTCCATCGAATAGAATACTCACGGAATGTCTCAATGGGTTTCTTTTTCAGATTCTGGATGTAGAAGATATCTGGCGCATTTTCTGTATTGAAGCTGAACCTGTCCATGAAATCGGATGCCATTCCGACCCAGCTCGTCCACTTCTTGGGATCTTGGCTAACGTACCAAGATAGCGCATCGCCTTTCAAACTTCTCATGAAGAGTTTCATGTGGATCTTCTCATCTCTTCCTACGCCGACCAGCTTATCACAATATGTCCTCAAATGGAATCTAGGATCCCCCGAACCGTCAAACATTTTGAACTTGAGAGGTTTGTACCCCTCCGGGAGTTCAACGTCTGGCTGAATGCAAAGATCCTCATAATTCAGCCCTTCAATGCCTTTGCTTCCTTTAATGCACTGGACTCGGCTTGTCAATTTCTTGAGCTCGGCTACCAGGTTCTTGATGAGAGAGTCTTTGTCATCAGACTCTGGTGTATTTGTAATGGTTTAAGTGTATTGTGGCATGGTTTCCACATATATGGAGTGTGGTGGGGATGATCATTTGATGGTTCAGGGATGAGGAGTGGAGCGTTGTTGTGAAATGTCTTGCAATTTTGATAAGTAGCGTGTTGTTTCTGTGGCTTCGAGATGTTTTTTGGAGGTACGGGGTGCTGAGCATTGGGAAAGTTGATTTCTGGAGTTGTGAGGGAGAGTGACAGACTTGCCAAGTTCCGAACTTGGTCTAGTTCTTCTTGAAATTTCAGTAACTTTTGTTCGAGCTGAGCGGCACTTTCTTTGGATACCTGAACACCTTGAGGAACCTCCACCCTTTCGGCTGAGTCATCCTTTTTGATATTGTTCACGTTCTCCATTTTTGCTTTGTTCTTGCTTTTTATAGTACTGGGACGAGGAAGAGGTGGAGGGCCCTTAGATCTTGTGGAGTAGGATGACGATGCCAGAATGCAAGAACTAACCTTTTGGGGAGGGGAATAAAGAATAAAAGTATAAACAAAAAAGGTAGCAAGTTAGTACGGATTCAAAAATATTGCAATATTAAACACATAGTACCAGAATATAAATCGTGTCCTAAATTGGGTGCCTCACTGTTCCCGAGGTAGGCCTAGCGACAAGTTGATTTGGAGAACTTATAATGCTAAATGCCTCATTTTACTGATAAAAATAAGACGAATCCCAAAACGACACTAAAATTGCATAAAGTAAAATATCACTAATGGCCATTGGCCTTATTACATTCCAAAGCGGAAAAGAAAAGAAACTCCTAACTATTTGGTCCTAGAAGGACCTTCCCCAGACTCGGCATCTTTGGCTCCATTGAACAACGTCACTAGCTCATGCAATCCTAGCAGCAGACTTGCGGACAAGAGTCCGATCACTGGGATGCAGGTCCTCCCACCATCTTAGCAACCTTGGGTGAATATTGGTTACGATGCCGAATCTGGGGATTTCGTGCCTCACTTCCTGCAAAACAAAGCGTTAGTCCCTCACCCCCGCTGGACTCGACTTTTTAAATCAATAATTGGCATAAACAACATTTAGTCTTCCAAATAAATGCACAAAGTATGGTGTTGTCCGTTTGGGTTCCAGGGAAACCCAGTGGACTTTGGATAAGGCTATCTTAAAGAGTCATTATGAGGACAACATAACTGACTCGACTAGGTTTGACAGTGATGCATGAACAGTTAAATAGAATAAGGTTTCTATGGGGTGCGAGACTGGTACCCTTGAGCTGACAACACAATAGGGAAAGGTATGGAACCATCGGCTGCACCATTGATCGACTAGTTTTACTGTAAATACGCCTTTGCAAAAATTTAGGGGGTAATAATATTGGAAGAGCGCAGCCACTCATCAAGCGTTGCTATGGTATTTGTTTGGCACGAGTGGAACATGATGTTGTAGATGCAATTACAATAACGAAACAAATTGTCACGTATTTTCACGTTCATAATGATTACAACAATTGCTCAGAAATTACAACAGTATTGAAGGAAAGCAGTAAATGAAAGCATTAAAGAAAAAGAAACAAAAAGACAAGTTAGTTTCGAATAAAGGTATTAAACAAAGAAATAAAGAAAATATTAAAGTCACATATAATATGCAGTGGTAGAAGCCTAAGGAATCCCCAGCAGAGTCGCCATGCTGTCGACGCCCCCTTTTTCTCTCTCTCTCTCTCTAGAGCGAGATCGGGTTTACGACATTTGGGAGGACAACTCTATTCCTATTTGGGAATTGGGTTTTTGGAATTGAGGAGTCGTCACCTAATGATTAAGGGCATTAGGACACTAAGGGTTTTGAATTTGAAAACTAGAGTTCGGGTAAGGGCTAGACATTATCTCGAGGGGAAGGTGTTAGGCACCCCTCAAGATCCACTAGTGTGATTCCTGGCCATGCTACAATTGTGAATTTAAATGCAAAAAACAAGTAGGCAAATAAGAATTACAAATACAAAGAGGGATTTTCACATAATGGTTGCAAGGGATTAAGGAAGTTAAAGAGACTGAATTTTGATAGAGGAAGTAGTTTTAAAATTTTTGAATAAAAGAGAAATTTTTTACCTAGTTGCTGCAAGTTAAAAGCTGTTTAAAAGCTGGAGTTTGGCAAAATCAAATGGAAAAATAAGGGAAGGGGTCCTAGGTTTATACATAATATGGATCACCCCACACAACACCTTGTAACCGTTTATACACGTGGTGTTATCGCGTGGTCATCATATCCATATCTACCCTTTCCCACCTCGTTAAGGTATTAAGCGCGAAATGGTGTCGTTACCTATAGCATGCTATTACCCGTCCCAATCCTATCAGTCCTAGAGGCTTTTAGGACTACTAATCCTAAAGGTAGGAAGCTTTGCTTTTAGAGGTTTAAAAAGGATAAAATTCTAGGGTGCCAATCAAACCACATAATGCAATTAATGGGGAGGTAAAACAATTAAAGGCTCAAGTAGGCCTCCTCAAATCACAGAAATCATGTAGTTTAGCACGTCTTGCATATACTGATTAGGTCCAAATTAGACTTAAGCGTTAAGAGGACTGGTTCAACCCATATTTTTAGACAAGAAATCTGCATTAGGCTCGCCTGATTGTAACTTAACAAAGACTGATGCAGTTAATTAACTACCTACTGGTTTGCCTAAGTGATAACCTATAGGCATGGCATCTACTGGTTTCAGAAGTAAAGAAGTAAACTGATTACAAAAAGTTGCCAATTTTAACAGAATGATACGAGTTCTACAGTTGGTTACTACTGACAAACTAATCTTAAAACGAGTGATTTAGATTTGGTTGATAGTTCATATAGGCATGTTTTCCGACGTTGTTAATTTCGAACACTTTTTACAGGCGTAACAGGAGTGCAGAAATCCTACGAGCATGGTATCTAGGATACAATTGATTATTATTTAACCCATAACTGTTTGCCTAATGACCGATGCAAAAAATGCAGAATCTTAAAGACATGGTTTCTATATGCAGAATTCTTATGAGCAGGATATCTATATAATATACAGAGTTCTTATAAGCATGGTTTCTACATATGACAGTGCAAAATTCCCATGAGCATGATTTCTATATATGAAAGTGCATAATTCCTATGAGCATGATTTCTATATATGAAAGTGCAGAATTCCTATGAGGATGACTTCTATATATGAAAGTGCAGAAATTCAAAGAAAACTCCTATATGCAAGATATCTACCCTTAAGCATACATAAATAACCCTCCCTTTTTTACTAAAACCCCCATAAGTTATTACAGACCAAATGACACAAATAGAAAATAAAATTACATCAGATCTTTTAAGCTACATCCAAGGAGCCTCATTTAGACCTAATGTCTAACAGTATGATATGAACCAACTGCTAGGGTCAGGTTCCAAAGCCTTTCTCTTATCTGGAGTGTATCAAAGTTCCAAGGAGTTTCAAGGACTCCAGGCAATGCCTACACCCAGATATCATTATAGAATTGAATTAAAGTGTAGTGTGGAAGGGCCAGCCCTCCAATGTCCAAGTTCAGAGGAAACTCAAGGTCCCAAGGCAAGCCTCATTGGAAGGGGGCAGAACTTAGAATCTAGGAACAAGTGTAAGTGAAATAGAGGGAATTAAGGGATACCAAGGCAGGCTGGTGGTCATGCCCAGCAACATAGAATGATGGCACACCCCTAACTAGCCTACTAGACAAACATTGGAAAGTTAGGACCTATTGAATGTCAAGTCATGGCCTGGGCAGTAATTAGGATACTGTCAGACCAAGGCTTTAACTCAGCACATAGAAGGGATTAGCGGTAGGGATTCATATGGGAACAGAAGCAAAGAAGGAAAAATAGTTAGCATAGGTTACAGAACATGAACACCAAACCACACAAAAGAATGAAAGTACAAAATAAACACATAGGGATGAGGCAAAAGTTTAAATAAAAGACATACCAGTTTTAGAAAGAGACAAGCAAAAGAGAGGAGAAGCCTTGCAAAGAAGCCACAGTACAAACAGCAAGAGAGAATACTTTGTGTGTGAGTGTGAGTTCAGAAAAGACTCAAGTGTTGGTTCTCTTTTTTGTGTCAATGAAAAAGCAGGTATTTATAATGTGAGAAACAGGCAGAAAATAAGGTAAGGAAACAATTAAGGAACTTAATATCAATTATGAATCAAGACTTCCTTTAATTAAGGAATTTAGATTCAAACGGTTAAAACTATTTAAGGAAATAAATCAAATAAACAACTTGTGCAAAGTAGGCCATCAGGGGTAAATAAAGAGGGGTTTTAATTAAGGGAAGAAGTTTCAAATACACGGTCAACAAAAATAAGGTAAGAATCCATCAGTATATAGTAAATCAAGGAGGTCAAAGATTTTTGTAAGTATTGGTCCATGAATGAACCAAGTGAGAAAAGTGTAAGGCCCCAGAAAAAAAAATTGCTAAGTAATCTAGGATTTCGTGGTGCCACATATGCTAATTATAATATTTTATATGCTATTAACATGGTGTACATCAATTGGACTTGGTAAATAAGTGCACAAGTCTTGTGGTAAGTAATTTGGGGTCCAAAGAGGGGCCTAAGTCCAAGGAAAACTGGAAAGGTTCAAAATAGGCTAAGATTTCAAATGAGTTCGCACAAGCCCCACTTTGAACGAGCATATCTAAATATGTATAATGTTTTATGTGATGAATAACCTATCAAATGAAAGGTCTTTGAGTCTATTTTCCAACTCTTCAAACCGTTCATCACTTGGACATTCCTACGCAAAGTTATGATCAAATTACCAAAGGCTTAAAAATGCTATCCTGTGTCAAATCTGCGACCACATTCCTATCGCATTGTTGACTCTACGGTCGCATTTCTGTCGCAGACTGGGCTAGTGTAGCCCAGTTTTGGGTGCTGATTTTGCGGTGCATTATGCGGCCAGCATTCACGTTCTGCGGTCCATTCTGCTATAACAGAATTGACATCGGAGGGTTAATTTTCTAATTTTTATAACCCGACCCCATTTCAATATATAGCCTTTAGGGCTTCATTTAGGGCCATTTTCTACTGATTTTAGAGAGAGGTGAGAGCATTTTAGAGAGAGAAGGCAGAACCCAACATTTAAATCATCCAAACCTTGTATCAATCTTCAAGAATCAAAGAACCCAATCATAAGATCTTCATCTAAGAGGTAAGATTCTATGTCCTAGGTTTTAATTTCGAGTTTGAAGTATAAGATGGGTTATTGAGGTATGATTCTTCGGCGTATTAGTATTGTGTATACATGCATGTACAACTTAGGTTTATTGGAAGATTGTTTGACATAGATAAGTAAAGATTTGGTTGGGGAATGAAGGAAAATCTTGAAAGGGGGATTTGAAATCAAGATGCTCAACTAGTATTTGATAAAATGCTCAAATGAGCTAGAATTATGAATATCTTCCTAATTTGTGTTCAATTTTGTTATGTCTCAAAATAGATTGAAGTTGCTAGAATTTTCGGAATATCGTAGTAATTAAAGAAAGCTCAAGAAAGGTATGTATGGCTAAAACTCCCTCTCCTTAGAAATTGAGCTCCCATGGTGTCCCTGCGTATGATTGTAAGTCCGAAATTTGATTTATGTAGTATTCATTATTTCAAAAGGATTTGGGTGTTGCAAGAATATATGTGAAGTACGTGACTGTGTAAATGTGGTAAGATTGAACTTTGGATTCTTGCTGTGATGGGTACTTTACATTAATTGGTGTTGTGACCCTATATTTGTAAAAGATGCAGTCCAATATGATCAAGGCACTATTGTTGATAACTTAAAAAGGGTGCAAGGAATATGAATCATGTATTGAAATGCTAAGACCTTAAATTGAGATTGAGTTGCATATCTTATGCCAAACTATATGAAATCATCTATGTGTAGAAATGTTTAAAGTAATCAAATGAATTTGGGAAATAGAGTGTGGCCAATGTACCGAGAACTTGAATTATAATTGTATAATGTCATGATTGAAAAAGAAGGATTCAAGAAAAATTGGTATAATTATTTGCTTATGCCTTTGATGTATTTTTATTACGGGTTGGTGTATCCCCTCTATTGATTTGGAAGAATCCATTGTGTTTAAAGTTCCATTGTCAATAAACTTGAGGTGTATGATTTCTGAAATATTGTATATGCCAAGAATTCATGGTTCCTCTCATGTGTATTTGACATCTCGAATTAAATGGCGTGTTGTTGGAATTGATATTGATGTGAAATGTGGGAAGGAGGAGATTGAGTTATAAAATGTGGCCTACTACCAAGTATGATGGGATAATTGTGGCCCCAAGTGCCTATGAATTGATATATGTGAAATAAATATGAAATGAAATTGTGATTGAGGTAATGTCTTGTAAGACGGCTTAGCCGATCGGGCCGTGATCGGACGCCATGTTATACATCCATGGTGGTAATATATTGAAAATTGAAAGTGGAAAATGATATTGAAATAATGGTAACGTCTCGGGGAGACGGCATAGCCGATCGGGCCGTGATCGGACTCCATGATATATATACACATGGTGGCAATGTATTGATGATTGAAACTGGAAAGTGTAAATGAAATAATGGTAACGTCTCCGGGAGACGGCTTAGCCGATCGGGCCGTGATCGGACTCCGCTCAAGAAAGCGGTGGTATTATGAATGAATTTTGGAAATGAAAAGGAAAGATGAGATTGTGATTGGAATGTATGCCTCGAGTGAGGTGACCTAGCCGATCGGGTCGAGATCGGACTCCGCTCATGATAGCGGTGGTATTGGAAACAAATGATGAATAGTGTGGAATGCCCCAAACTAAAGATTATGGAAACATAAGGTGAAAATTGTAAAATTCTTTTAGTGCCCAATCTAAAGCTATAGGAATTATGTGAAAGTCATATGATTCTTTGATTTGATGATGTGGTAATTGTTAAAGCTTTTGAATTGCCTTTATGATTTCTTTATTCTTGTTTGACAATTCTTTCTAATGGCAAGGTGTTAATGATTTCTTCATTCTTGTTTGATAGTTCTTTTTAATTAGATGGTGATTAGTTATACATACTAGTGCTATTCAATGGCACTAACGTCCCTTTTGCCGGGGGCGCTGTATTGTTTTATGATACAGGTTGTTCCACAGCGAGCGGAATTGGCCAGTGATAGTAGTATTCTCTTCCCAGCAGAATTGGTAAGCCCCACTCTATCCCGGGGTCATGTCATGCATCTTTTGTTCATCTTCTCATCATGTACTTTGTATTTGAGGTATAGCCGGAGCCTTGTTGCCGGCATTTCCATATTATTCTTTTGTTATGTTTAGAGGCTCCATAGATAGGTTGTGGGTAGTGTTTGGTGTTTGGAATTAAAGTAGAAATATTGATGTGTGGCAAAGATTTATAAAACTTGTAATATTTTGATAATTGTGATTTAAATTGTTAATGAAATACTTACTAAGTATGAATAGTGGAGTCCATCTCCTATTTATACTTGAACTAGTTTGGGTAAAATGAAACCTAATAGGCTTGCTTAGTTGGGTTTACTCGGTTGAGCGCCGGTCGCGCTCCTCGTATTTCAGGGCGTGACAAACTTGGTATCAGAGCCTAAGGTTTTAAAGTGTCCTAGGATGTCTCGGAGCCGTGTCTAGTAGAGTCCTTCTTATCGGTGTGTTGTCGACCACATCTATAAGTTGGAGGCTATTTGGACATTTAGGAATTTCACCCTTCTTTGATACTCCAGTTCGTGCGATATAGCTCAAGATATAGAGCTGATTTTCTCTCTAAGTCTTATTCTCAAGATTGGTACTTTTGGTACCATAATCCGCGAATTTGAAGCATGTAATGAGGGATTGATCCCACCATTGAGTCCGAGTGGATCGCCCAAGGACTTGTTAGGAGAATCTGTTGAGCCATGGAGGGATTGGTAGAACTTGTTGCTAATGGGAGTACCCTTATTCCTTTTAAATGTCACTGCACTACCAGATCATGTAGTATATCAGTATGTTACCAATGTATGTTATAGATGTGAAGTCGGGGTGCATCGGTTAAGACACTAGCCCGTCAATCTAGAGTCACCAAGTAAGTGACCCATTAGTACGTCATTCTGAATGCCACATACTTTTCTTTATTATATACGTACACCTATATTAGGAGCCTGCGTATATATGGTCTTAACAAGAATCTGAATCACAAAACATTGTATGCATCTGCTCTTTGAATGAGACGTATTATTCACAAAATCTCCCCATTACAATTCTCTTACTTATAGCCTCCTATGGAATTGAGCTCTATAATTATGTTCCTGAATTGAGTTATAACACTATGATACTTCCCACTTGCTTTTCCTAAATTCTCAACAAAGGAACTATTTCCGATGAATTTCTTACAGAAACATTTTATTTAAATAGACAACATCTACTCACTTGTGCCTATGCATGCACCATCGTAAAGTTTACCTATGTGGTGTCAAATTCCATGTAAAGTATGCCAGTGTTGCGATCATTCTTGGGTCACTCTTTTACTCAGTTGTGTATATGGCTTATATGATTTGAACAATCAATCTACTCTCTTGTGAGTATCATCATGGAAGCTTCTCACTGTCTAGTAACATAAGAGCATACCTTAACACCTATCATATGAGTGCATATCAATCGAAATGGTCGCCGTGTGCATAAAATATTTCTGAAAATTGAGATCCTCATATCCCCATCACAGGAAGATCTTGTGCTGCCATAATTTTCGTGTCCACTTGGGATATCCCGTAACAAGTAGTTCACTTGGTTTCTAGTATTGTGGTCGCCCATGATGTGGTCTTGTATTGTAGTTTGGGAGTTAATATAGCAGAAGAATGTAGCTCATAACAAATGATCATTTCTCTTTATATCTCCACAACATGTTAGTTGTGTTCCTTGGTTAGTGAATTCATTGTGTTAGTTCCTAACACTTGTTCGATAGCCATGAGAGAACATGCCTTTCTATGTGCCACTATGACACTTCCTTTCTCAAGTTAAAATCCATGGAGAATTCATTATGAACATATGCAAACCTTCAATGATTATTTTGCACTGTCTCATTAAGTTTGGTTGTCTTTACACGCTCGACTTCTATAATCATTGACTATGTCATTGTCATATGCGGGGAGTTTTGCTACCCTTGGTATTCCACCTTCTTGGCTGGGTAGGATTGTTAATTATTTGTCTCCTCGAAGCATCATGTTAACCATTAGAACCCCTTAATCCAATACATTATTTCATCCCAATATTAAGATGTCCTAGCTATGCGGTTTCACCTGTGAAAGGTTGAGATTAGATGCCTTCAGATTTTTGCACATATCATGAGCATATTGAATTGGAAGACAAGTTATTGTATCTTTACTTCTCTCATATAAGATCAATTATCAGGAAGGGTTAAGCTATTTGAAGTATGATAATCTCATAAGTGTTCAACTTCTTTTCATCCTCATGGGCTTATGGCATAGATTCCTTGTGTCAGCTAACGTCAGGAGTGTAATTCCACTTCATGTATTTTGAATCCCATATCGCGTTCAAGGTGCCAGAGTATAAATTAATCTTCCCTTCATTCTAGGGAACAACTGGGTCATGTACTTGAATGTTCCTCCTTAAATGATTTCTATTGCCAATGTACTACTTACCCTTATGCCTTATTTGTGTAATAGTTGAAGATCCTTTGTGTATCAATCCGATAGAAATTGCTAAAGGTGGATGTAAGGGATAGTTGGCTTATAAAGGATATCTATTTGTCATCCTTGTTCGGTAAGTTTGGGGGTGGAGATTGTATCTGTGAAAATGTTATGGCAAAATTTGTAACTATAAGAGGCCACATTGAAGGCCGAGAGTGTTGTGGAAATAAAATATTTTCTCTTGATTGTATAGCAGTTGGTTTTGTTTTGAAAGATACATTCCAGGTGTTATGATTTAAAAATGTGCAGTCAATGCCTAGGTATCATCATGACAAAGTGGTGTTTATAATGCTAAGGTTCTTGTCATTGATATAAAAATATTGTGGTGCTTTATCGAATTAAGGAACCCAAATGGGAAGCGGAATATGAAATGAAAGAAAAATATCCCCACCTGTTTGAACAAGTCTAGTGGTGATCGTGCGAACTCTTATCTCTAAGCAAACTAATGTTGTGCTTCATTTGGTGCAAAGACACCCCATATCTCCCCTAAATGCTTTACCATTGTATCTTCTTAAGTTGTGAAAGAATTGTATGTGTTGTGATTATTTGAGTCATGTGCATACCCTTTCTGGTAAATGAAAGATTTGTAAGAACTCTGGTGATAAGTGAATGATTAATGGTGGTATAGATTGGTAATAATTAATTGAAATGTGTATAGTGTATTGGTTGAACTGTATGGGACCCATCGAAGTGACCAAACTATGTGCAAGAATTTGTCAAATGATTGAATATGTGCAAGTGTTGAGGAAATGAATTGTATACCAGTTGTAGGGATGATAGGAGTTGTGTAATGGTTCTTGGAAATATGTTTCAGGGGCTCTCTGACAAGTAGATATGTCAAAATTACAAAGGAAACTCTGGCGAAAATTTTTTTTTCTTCTAAAACATGAGAGTTAGTGAAAATTTAGGAGCTTTCATATCATGTTTTCAAACCAACTGATTTTTCAAAAATCCTCATTCGAGGACGAATGATCCTAAGGGGGGAGAATGTAAGGCCCCGGAAAAAAAAATTGCTAAGTAATCTAGGATTTCATGGTGCCACATAGGCTAATTATAATATTTTATATGCTATTAACATGGTGTACATCAATTGGACTTGGTAAATAAGTGTGCAAGTCTTGTGGTAAGTAATTTGGGGTCCAAAGAGGGGCCTAAGTCTAAGGAAAATTGGAAAGGTTCAAAATAGGCTAAGATTTCAAATGAGTTCGCACAAGCCCCCACTTTGAACGAGACTATCTAAATATGTGTAATGTTTTATACAATGAATAACCTATCAAATGAAAGTTCTTTGAGTCTAGTTTCCAAAGCTTTAAACCGTTCATCATTTTGACATTCCTAGGCAAAGTTATGATCAAATGACCAAAGGCGAGAAAATGTTATCCTGTGTCAAATCTGCGGCCGCATTCCTGTCGCATTGTTGAATCTGCGGTCGCAGTTCTGTTGCAGACTGGACCAGTGTAGCCCAGTTTTGGGTGCCGATTTTGCGGTGCATTATGCGGCCAGCATTCGCGTTCTGCGGTCTATTCTGCTATAGCAGAATTGACATCGGAAGGTTAATTTTCTAATTTTTATAACCCGACCCCATTTCAATATATAGCCTTTGGGGCTACAATTGGGGTCATTTTCTACTGATTTTAGAGAGAGGTGAGAGCATTTTAGAGAGAGAAGGAGGAACCCAACATTTAAATCATCCAAACCTTGCATCAATCTTCAAGAATCAAAGAACCCAATCACAAGATCTTCATCTAAGAGGTAAGATTCTATGCCCTAGGTTTTAATTTCGAGTTTGGAGTATAAGATAGGTTATTGAGTTATGATTCTTGGGTGTATTAGTATTGTGTATACATGCATGTACAACTTAGGTTTGTTGGAAGATTGTTTAACATAGATAAGTAAAGATTTGGTTGGGGAATGAAGAAAAATCTTGAAAAGGGTATTTGAAATCAAGATGCCCAACTAGTATTTGATAAAATTCTCAAATGAGCTAGAATTATGAATATCTTCCTAATTTGTGTTCAATTTTGTTATGTCTCAAAATAGATTGAAGTTGCTAGAATTTTCGGAATATCGTAGATAATTAAAAGAAAGCTCAAGAAATGTATGTATGGCTAAAACTCCCTCTTCTTAGAAATTGAGCTCCCATGGAGTCCCTGCATATGACTGTATGTCCGAAATTTGATTTATGTAGTATTCATTATTTCAAAAGGATTTGGGTGTTGCAAGAATATATGTGAAGTACGTGACTGTGTAAATGTGATAAGATTGAACTTTGGATTCTTGCTGTGATGGGTACTTTACATTAATTGGTGTTGTGACCCTATATTTGTAAAAGATGCAGACCAATATGATCAAGGCGCTATTGTTGATAACTTAAAAAGGGTGCAAGGAATATGAATCATGTATAGAAATTCTAAGACCTTAAATTGATATTGAGTTTCATATCTTATGCCAAACTATGTGAAATCCTCTATGTGTAGAAATGTTTAAAGTAATCAAATGAATTTGGGAAATAGAGTGTGGCCAATGAGCCGAGAACTTGAATTATAATTGTATAATGTCATGATAGAAAAAGAAGAATTCAAGAATAATTGGTATAATTATTTGCTTATGCCTTTGATGTATTTTTATTATGGGTTGGTGTATCCCCTCTATTGATTTGGAAGAATCCATTGTGTTTAAAGTTCCATTGTCAATAAACTTGAGGTGTATAATTTCTAAGATATTGTATATGCCAATGATTCATGGTTCCTCTTATGTGTATTTGACATCTTGAATTAAATGGCTTGTTGTTGGAATTGATATTGATGTGAAATGTGGGAAAGAAGAGATTGAGTTATAAAATGTGGCCTAGTGCCAAGTATGATGTGATAATTGTGGCCCCAAGTGCCTATGAATTGATATATGTGAAATAAATATGAAATGAAATTGTTATTGAGGTAACGTCTTGTAAGACGGCTTAGCCGATCGGGCCGTGATCGGACGCCATGTTATACATCCATGGTGGTAATGTATTGAAAATTGAAAGTGGAAAGTGATATTGAAATAATTGTAACGTCTCGGGGAGACGGCTTAGCCGATCGGGCCGTGATCGGACACCATGATATATATACACATGATGGCAATGTATTGATGATTGAAACTGGAAAGTGTAAATGAAATAATGGTAACGTCTCCGGGAGACGGCTTAGCCGATCGGGCCGTGATCGGACTCCGCTCAAGAAAGCGGTGGTATTATGAATGAATTTTGGAAATGAAAAGGAAAGATGAGATTCTGATTGGAATGTATGCCTCGAGTGAGGTGACCTAGCCGATCGGGTCGAGATCGGACTACGCTCATGATAGCGGTGTTATTGGAAACAAATGATGAATAGTGTGGAATGCCCCAAACTAAAGTTTATGGAAACATAATGTGAAAATTGTAAAATTCTTTTAGTGCCCAATCTAAAGCTATGGGAATTATGTGAAAGACATATGATTCTTTGATTTGATGATGTGGTGATTGTTAAAGCGTTTGAATTGCCTTTATGATTTCTTTATTCTTCTTTGACAATTCTTTCTAATGGCAAAGTGTTAATGGTTTCTTTATTCTTGTTTGATAGTTCTTTTTAATTAGATGGTGATTATTTATACATACTAGTGCTATTCAATGGCACTAATGTCCCTTTTGCCGGGGGCGCTGTATCATTTTATGATACAGGTTGTTCCACAGCGAGCGGCATCGGCCATTGATAGTAGTATTCTCTTCCCAGTAGAATTGGTAAGCCCCACTCTATCCCGGGGTCATGTCATGCTTCTTTTGTTCATCTTCTCATCATGTACTTTGTATTTGAGGTATAGCCGGAGCCTTGTTGCCGGCATTTCCATATTATTCTTCTGTTATGTTTAGAGGCTCCGTAGACAGGTTGTGGGTGGTGTTTGGTGTTTGGAATTAAAGTAGAAATATTGATGTGTGGAAAAGATTTATAAAACTTGTAATATTTTGATAATTGTGATTTTAATTGTTAATGAAATACTTACTAACTATGAATAGTGGAGTCCATCTCCTATTTATACTTGAACTAGTTTGCATAGAACGAAACCTTATAGGCTTGCTCAGCCGGGTTTACTCGGTTGAGAACCGGTCGCGCTCCTCGGATTTTGGGGCATGACATTTTCTGATTATTTACATGAGGATTTTATACTGATTCTTGCAAGCCCTCTCTAAGACTGTGATACTTGCCTTATATTGTGATTCTGCATATTTTTCTTATAGTTTGGTGCTGATTTCAAATTGCTTCTTCAATTTATGGGATGCTTTCCTCGATTAATACTAATTTCTTAGGTTTTCAATCTCGTTCTTTATTCTGAAAACTATTTTCCAGAATTTAAATGGTATTTTGCCCTATATGTGTGCACAAATATGTTGATTGATTTGCCTGACCTATTTCAATAATTAGAGTATCATATACCTAGTCTTTATTGCATATTTTAAGCCATTCCATTTCCTTATATGATCATACCAGGCTTTGTGATTTCTTTCCTTTTAACTCACTGATTATTACTGTTTGACTTTGATTCCTTAATTACAGGGAAGTCCATGTCTTGATTGGATTATGATTGATGCCAGTTCCTTAATTAGGGATTGCTACCTTTTTTGTTTACTCGTATTCAGTACTATAAGTACCCCCATTATCTTTTGAGAACGAACACACTGCATATCACAAATACACACATCAATCACATTGCTCTCTCTTGTGTTATTTCTCTCATTTTCTCTCTTGTATTGTTGTTGCTCCCTGCTCTT
>MU712087.1:43300-87180 GCA_026770625.1 Nicotiana glauca | reverse complement strand
CCCCCCCCAAAGATTCAATCCCGCGATCTCCTCGGGCTGATCCTGTTCGTCTAAACTGGGCTAGTCCCAGGCCTACTTTGGGCCACTAAAAATTCACGGTTGCCATGCATGAATTGTATGGCTTGGGCTCTTTGGGCACAAGACTGATATGGCAACTGGCACGTTAATACTTAAGGATGGACTGGGCTTTAAGTTAGGTAGCGGATTCAAATTAAATGGTTCGTCCTTTTGTTTGGATCCGGACTTGAACTTGAAGCCCGATTTTGTAATATTAATTAATTAGGATATTTTTTTATTATTAGAGACAAATAAAAATAGAGAATTATAGTTGCTTTAGGTTTGCCCTTTTAAATAATAAAAAGAGACGAGACTCGCTAAATAAAATGAATAAATTGTGGGGCCCTCAATAAATGGTTATAATAATTGCTTAGAATTCGGGATGGGCCGTTTAGCGAATTTCACGGCCTTCCCAAAAGATAATAACGCGTTAGCCACTTTAGGCGCGATTTTAATAATATTACCTTCCTAAACTCAGGGATGCATTTCATGTGACCCAAATCAAATCCTAAAACGTTGGATATAATGTGTTCCGGATTGCAAGTAAATTTCATGTGACGCGATCCAAAGACATGTTTTAAACGACGTTCAATTTTCCTTAAAATAATAATAAAAGCAGTTTACGGTTAAAAAGCACAGAAGATAAAGCATGTTGTAAAATCAGATAAATAAGACGAATATAACAGTTGAGCAACCGTGCTAGAACCACGGAACTCGGGAATGCCTAACACCTTCTCCCGGGTTAACAGAATTCCTTATCCGCATTTTTGGTTCGCAGACTGTTAAAAGTCAAACCTTTTCCTCGATTCGGGATTCAAACCGGTGACTTGGGACACCATAAATCTCCCAAGTGGCGACTCTGAATCTCTTAATAAACGAACCCTGTCTCGGTTGTCCTTTAATTGGAAAAACTCTCTCCATTATACCCCCTTCCCGGGGGTGTAGTAGTAGGTAAAAAGGAGGTGCGACAGCTCTGGCGACTCTGCTGGGGAAATTTAACCCAGAACTACTGGTTCAGGGTTAAAAATTTGAGCTTAGAATACTTGTTATATTTAGCTTTATTTATTATCTGATTTTTATTCACATGTTTGGACCTAATGTGCTAAATGCTGCTTTTTACCGCTTTGATATTGGTGAAATGTATATAAACTGTTACGAATCCTTCCTCTCTCTAAGTCTTCTACATCATGGAGAAGGGTGCACTTCGTGTGACTTCTCTTTTGTTAGAGTCTTATCCCAATTTTAGAACGATGTTCGGACAAGTTGCTAAGCCGGCGGAGCTTCTGTATCCCGGGTACGCTCCCCCCCCCCCGGCTCGAGTTGTCCACTCGGGTAAGCCAGGTCTAGAACAATAAACCCAGGTTTTTAAACCTAAAATAACAAAGCCTTATGCCGGATCCCTAGTAGGAACGTTTGTTTGCATCATGTGCATTTGACTTTGGAGACTCAACACAGGGGTTGGGTCTATCTAGGACAGGTGTACCTAAAATGAAAAAGGCCATCCTGATGCACCTTACTTGCTACCTGTGCATTTATTTGCTTCGGACTTAAATGCTGACCTGCTTTTGAATATTGGGAAAAATTGAAAAAAAAAAGAGAAAAAAAAAGAAGAAGAAATGGCAGTTAAGGGAATTAATCACTTGTTTTGAAAGTACCAATGCCCAAATAGTACCGAAACTCTGCCGGATTTTTGAGAAAATGAAAAAAAATATTTTTATAGTTTATTTTATTTGCCAATGGAAAAGAAAAAAAAGTTTTTATTTTTCAAAATAGTTTGTCTTATTTGCCACTGAAAAAAAAAAAAAAATAATATAGTCTTGTTTTCAAAAATAGTTTATTTTATTTGTCGATGAAATGAAAAAAAAAAGAAAAAAGAAGAAATGTCTTTGTTCTCAAAAATAGTTTGTTTTGTTGGGCAGAACTACGTAAGTTTGATTCTCACCGGATGTAGGATACGTAGGCAACACATATCGGGTTCAACTATTTGAAAATTATTTGAAAATTATTTTAAAAATTATTTGAAAAAATATTAAAAGAAAAAAAAAGAGAATTTTTATAGGGTAAATAAATGTCGTTGTTTTTCCATAAGTAAAGGTAATGTCGTTCTTTTCCAAAATAGCCGAATGTCCCCAAAAGGACGCCGGAAGGCCGTTTTTGCAAGAACAACCGCCTTTGGTCATTTCTCAAAATTTTTTGACCGGTTAGCAAACACAGCCTTTAAATCTTCTTTGAAGTGCTTAAAGGCCGTGTTGACAAGACCGGATATTTTATGAAATTTTTGGGAAAACCATGATGATTTTCTGTTAATGTATTTTTAGGCTGTATTGCCATTCTGATGTTAGAATCTTTTGGAGTCTGTTAATATTGTAATAAAATTTGTCGTAGTAAATACATTTTTTTTTCTTTCATGCAAAACTTGAAAAAAGAAAAATCCTATTTTTTTTTAATTAGTCATTTGGCATTTATGCCAGAACTACGCGCGGTCTAATTCATGCGGGGTCATGATACGTAGGCAATCTCCATAAGATTCGGCCACAACTAAAAAAAGGAGTGAATATAAAAGAAGAAAAAAAAGAGAAAAAAAATAAAGGGAATGGACCAAAGAAAAGTGGGAATGACGCACGTAACTGAAGCAAATGCATGATAGAAACGGTTAATTGCTTAGGTGCAATGCATCTTTAATGTGCGATTACCAATATGTCAACTGCCCTAATGCTAACGTGATGGTTTCATTCTTGTCAAATTCATAGAAGAAGGGTGGTGGGTTTGTGGTTCTTAAGGTCACTCATCCATACATCACTTGGTCAAATAGCAAGGTAGTCATAGCTGGCAAAGGGTTGAAAACGGGCGTTACTGATCCGTCTAAGGGAATTGTTGAATCAGAATCTGAGCTGAAGGAAGAGATTTGGAGATTGAAAAAATAGATGGCCAAAATGTACCAAGCTTGGATTAGTGGTTGTCCTCCACCATCGGTCCCTGATGCCCAACATTATGCTCCGGAACCAATTGTCAAGGTCTCAGGCCCATACTCTCACGCCCCTCATTTTGAGTCTCCCGGTGAGTCTACGACGCCGGCTAAGACAGTGGAGCAAGATGAGATATCCAGAAAGTTGGAAGGGTTTAAGAGTCCGAAGATTGATTTGTATGATGGGCGGGGAGATCCAGTAGACCACCTAAGTGGTTATTGCACTGAAACGAGAAATATTGGTGAGAAGGATGAGTTGCTGATGGCACATTTCAGTGGAAGCTTAATCGGGGCGGCTTTGGAATGGAATAAACGTCAAGATGTCGGGAAGTGGCATACATTAGGCGATATGGGTCAAGATTTTGTGCGACATTTTCAGTACAGTAAAGGCGTTGTTCCGAACCATTCCTCCCTATCTCAGATGAAAAAGAAGCCCAAGGAAAGTTTTAGGGATTTTTGGCTCAGATGGAACGAACGAGCCACTCGGGATAGTCCTCTCATAGATATAAAAGGTGTTGCTGAGCCCCGCCGACGACAGGGTCCAGGGGTCGTTCTTGCTAAACGTGTTCAGCCTCAACTCCAACCCAAAACCTAACCTCGAGCTCCACATAATCCACCCCAGGGTTATCCTACGAACAATGTTCGACCATCTGTCCAACCACTGGGTCACTCCAAAAGGCGAGTGCGAGCACCTCAAAATCCCCACCAGCCTTCACCAAATTTCCAACTACCTTATAGCCCACATTCAAGCCAAGGGTATAGAAAGGAACAAAAGCTTAAAGATAATTTTACACCAAAAGAAGGGTCTTATGCAAGTTTGTTTGAGAGATTAAAGCATTACGACATGATTGCACCTATTCCTCCAAATTATGTAGACCTACGTGCCAGAAGTTTTGACTCTGCGAAAAGGTGTGAATACCATTCCAATGCCCAGGGGCACAATGCTAAAGATTATCGTGCTTTGAAAAGGGAAATAGAAAGAATGATTCAAGAAGGAATAATTGTGATCCAAGGCAGTAATACCCCAAGTATCATACGAAATCTTCTACAGGTACATGACCACGCACAGATGGTTGGAATGGTTGGCAATGACGAAGGGTCGGTCAAGGGCATCGAAGAGCCATTTGGTGAAATTAATGTTGGAGTTGGTAATGGACTTGGAAATGTTGATGCGGAACTCAATAGTTGAAATGTCGTGCTTGGTAATCGGAAAGATGCTCCATCTCTTGGCAAGCCAGGGAGGAGTTTTGGTAGTTTATTTTGTTGTCATTTCTGTTGTCCAGGTTATTTCAGGGTTGTAATCTGGATGTTGTCTTGTAAATCAAACCATTTTATTTTGTCCAGTTCCTTTGGTCATAGTATCTCATTCGGTGTTGTCTAGGTTTGTTCTAAGGGTTGTACCCCAGTTTATTGTGCTTGTTTTGTTGTACCAACTCTTTCCCCATCTGTCTAATGCAATTCTCTGTCTCCCACTATTTCTAGTCATTTTCTTTGGTTTAAGTCTTTCCTCTTTTTAGATCTTTTTCTGTCAACCCTAGTGACATGACATGCGCGCATAATTTTGGCCTAATCTTAAAAGTTAATCATGAAGCAATTGGAAGATGATCGGGGCACTTAAGGGAAATAGAACATATTGAGATCATTTGAAGACCCGAACCAGGTGAAACTTGGGTTGATTGAACATAAAGAAACTTTTATGTTTCATGCCGCATCAGCTAGGAATTAAGGACAAGTTTGTCCAAAGTTGGCAAAATAATAAGAGTGAGAGTGTGGTCCAATAATGCTTTAAAATTGACAAATGGAAAGGGCAAATGTGTGTATGGTTATCATGTCTGGCCCAAGCAGAAGATGTTACGAATGTCTGATTAATGGCATTGTCTGTACTTGGTATATTTTGAAGACTGAAATGACGGAGGCATTTTGTTCTGCTACCTAAACACTTTACCCTTCGTTACCACTTTGAGCCTTACTTGTTTTCTTTCATACACTTCTTTCTGAATCAGTAGAAATGATTAGAAACGTAAGAATGAAAGATAAAGAAAAAGAAAAAGAGAAGAAAAAGAAAACAACAAAAACAATAAAAACGACAAAAGAGAAAAAAAAGAAAAGAAAAATAATAAGTGAAAAAGGAAAACTATAACAGCAAGGAATTGGGAACTACGTTTGACCCGATTCCTCAAAGAGGATACTTAGGAGCTTCACGGCTCGGTCATAGTGTAAATAAAATCAAAAGATCCCCAAGCAAGAAAATGGGGCAAAAGTAGTTTTGATGTAAAGAAATCTGGTTCCGAAGGTTGTAATTTTGAACCCAATTTGATGTGTTCTGAGCCTTTAAATACCCTTTCTTTCTAGCCTATCCAAAATCCCACATTACGTTCCAAAGAAAGACCTTCCGATCAGTCTTCAAAATATGCCAAGTCAGGCAAATGGAAGTCGAGAATAACACTCCTGTCCCCTGCAGAAAAGAAATAAAATGAGAGAGTCTTATCGGTAACACCCCAATCCCCAGCAGAAAGATACGAAAATGAGAGAGTCTTATCGGTGAAAACCTTCACAGGCACCATGAGGCGATTGTAAGTTGAGAGAAAAACCAAAATGAGAGAGGCTTGCTAGTGAAAACCCTTCGGGCATTACAAGTCGAATAAGGACTGAGAATCAAATGGGAAATCACCAGACGGGAATTGTGAAAGGCGATTAACGACGGAGGATATGCCACATGTGCATGTCATGACCATTAGAGTTGGTATCCACGTATGATAGGTATCTACTTCATAGTTTTCTTGTTAGGAGTCATCTTTTTCATTGTCTTTTATTCTGTTCTTTTATCTTGTCCATTTCCTCTTCCTGAGTCTATCTGGTCAAAAAAAGTAAGAAATGACCTCAAAATTTGCCATCAACTTTCCAATTGCACACAACGAGATCTGTGCTAGTACATCAAAGTGGCATAAGTCAGAAAAGGACAACAAAAGCGCACTGAGCTGGTAATAGTCAACATGCTTTGAGATTCCTGTAAATACCCAGGATCGGTCCATTCATGGACAGTGCAACAACAGAATGGCCAGGGTGAATGAATCAAAGGTATATTCTATGATGAGGTTGACAAAAGGGTGGACCAGTGTCAAGAAGGATATCCCCAGCAGAAATCGAAGGTTATAGACCTCAAGGCCAAGGCCAGTGGATAAATCAAGAAAGAACTACGCGCAGAGCGATGGACGTAATTTGGAAATTCCTGTGAGACTCAAAGGACAGGTAAATGCCGGTTCACGAGCAATGCCCCAAAAAGAAGATATTGAGTCTGAACGAAGAAAAGGTATTTCAGTGACGTGGATGACAGAGAAAGTGGTTGATCAACAGGCAAGATCTTTGAATGGAAGTTAGTAAGAAGTAAAGGAGAAATCGCTTTCATAAGTTCAAGGCAGTCGGGTGAAGCAAAGCGTGTAAAGAAAGAAATCATCCCCAGCAAGAGTGTCACAACTAACCACCACTTTCAAAACGGACAAATTTTTCTTTGTATGTAATAGGAACAAAGCAGCGCAAATAATAAAATAAAAAAATAAAAATAAAAAAGAAAAGAAAAGAAAAGAAAAATCATCCCCAGCAGCAGTGTCACACCTCCTTTTTGCGCACCTACCCCGGAGGACAAATGTATAAGAGAGTTTTTCCATTTTAAGTGACATTATTCGAAATGGGATTATTTATTCATTTCAGAGTCGCCACTTGGGAAAGGTTTGGCTTTTGGTGTCCCAAGTCACCGGTTTAACTTGGATCCCAAATCGAGGAAATTTTCGACTTTCCAAATGAAGTCTGCGAACCAGAAATTCTAAGTAAGGAATTGTGTTGGCCCGAGGGAAGGTGTTAGGCACCCCCGGATCCCGTGGTTCTAGCACGGTCGCTTAAACTTTTATAAATGGCTTAATATCTGATTTTAATACATGTTATCCTATAGTGCAATTTTAAAGATTATTTACCGCTTTATTATTATTTTTTATGAGAATTGCAACGTCGTGAAAACACATCTCGAACCACGTCACATCAATGTACCCGTGATTATTGACATATTTCGACTCTATTGAGATTTGGATTTGGGTCACATAAATGTGCACCCGAATTTAAGAAAGTAAATTACTAAAAGTGCGCCTAAATATACTAACGCGATATTATTTTGGAAAGGTCGTGAAATTCTCTAAATGGCCTGCTCCGAAATCTAAGTATTTTTAACATGAACAATTAAAGAGGGCCCCGAAAGTTATGTATTTTATTTGGCGAGGCTCGTCTCATTTTTTTATTTAAGGATATCCTAAAGTGACTATGATTTTTCTATCTATTTTTTTTTTGTCTCTAATAATGAAAGGAAAAGTCCTAATTAATTACAGTTCAAGAATTGGTACTTGGGCCTAGTGAACTCAGTGAAATCAAATCTTTTAATCATTCTTGCCTATAATGAAAAATAACACTAATTGCCCTGTTATTTTAACTGGCGATGAATCTTTAGATTCCACTAAATGCTGGATCGAATTTTAAACCAAACGACTTGGTTATTTGATTCTGCTAACAGTCATGAATAAGTTAAATGATTCAAAATCAAGTAAACTATTGATATTAACTACTAACATGCAATTACTTGTTCCTACATCAAGATAGTAAGCTTAGCGAACAAAAGGGGAGGACATCAAATGCTAGCATGTTTGACTGTTTTAAGAGCGCGCTTATTCTGAAATCAGAATGAGCACCACATGTTGATTTCTGAATTAATTATAGGTCTAAACAATACTGGTATTCGATTTTTAAACTCGGCGTTAACCGAGATCAGTACTAGACTATATTAAACCTACAACTAATGAACATGAATTAACAGTTTTAGACAATCCCAATTAGGTACAAACTTCACAGTCTACATCTCATTTGTAGATCGAATTGGACCATATAACTACTTAACCCCTATATCTATTGAAGTACAGTTACAACACCAAATAACTTGGGGACCCGAACACTTTCATTTCATATTTACATCTTCAAGCTACATCAAACTGAACTCAGTTGTATACCTGGATTGAAGTGAACAGAGGAATAAAGAAGAGGTCAGCAGCAGTGCGACACAACAAACAACCAACAGCAAACAAAGGAGAGAAACGACAGTCTAGGAGCGAACCAGCACCAATTGAAAACCAACAGCAACACAAACAACCCAAGGTAGAACTTGAATTAATCCAAAATTGGACCAAAACTCCAATGAAAAAGTACCCACTTATACACTCAAACAGGCTGGTCCTAAGCTTTCAACATGCTGTCTTAGGGTAAGAGAAAGAACCTCTAAGACAACTAACTGCTTCTTTTTCTACTCTTGCAAGTGTGAGATTTGACAGACGATTTCAAAAGTTAAAGAAAGAACAAGAACTGGCTTTAGTTCCTCCCCCAAAATACTCTCACAAACGCACTTTAAAAGTTTTAAGAAGTCTCTCTAAGACTGTCCCTAAGATTGATTCCAGTCGATTTATCCCCCCCCCCCCATTCTTTCCAAAGTGTTCCTATTTATATGCTCAAAAATAGACCTGTCAGCTTCTTAAAACCTTTATTCAAACCATTTTCTACCCATGATATTCCCTTACAGCCCCACTATTGAATGTTTTGTTGATTTGTTTAATTCAAAGTTATGGGCAGCCATTTGTTTAACCCATTCCCATATCACCATGTTGTGTTCCCCACTAATGTATTAGTTTAATTCAACTGGTACTTAGTGGACAGAACAATTAAATAATTCCTCAAGTTTTATTCCTGAATTACCCCTGAAACTACTGACTCACTACCCATCAGCTATAATCAAATTCATCTAATTACTTAACTAAACTACAACACCTATAATCAATTCAAATTTATCAACTCAATCAGCAATTCAAGCTAGAAACTTAGACCAAATCAAAATGGCATCAAAAAATGAAAAACAATGAGTCAGAACAAGGTCACCTTTGAACTTAACAAGATCAAATTTCTGATAGACTAACCACACTTGAAACGAATTACATTTCTAAATCAACATCAGGCAAAGCAGATCAAACGTAGTGAGATTAACAACAATAGGAAACCAACTGGGACATTGTTACGGATTTAACGCAGACAATCTATGAACAACTGATTAGTTTGAAAGAGAACAAACTAAAATCAGAGAGACCAAACACACATACTAACATTTTTGGACTTTATCATAATCCTCGAATGAGCACACATTATCTAATTTCGAATGAAACTTAGAATGGACAAATATAGGTCTAATTCCAGAAAAATAAATTATTAACAATTAATTACCATTTAATTAGTCAACTGGAAAAAGAAGAAAATGTCGCAGGGACTTACCGGATGAACTGGAAATCAAAATTTGGTGCTCTAACTTGAACTCGAACCTCTGCTTCTGGTTTGAGATCGAAATGAACCTTAAGCGAATGTTCTCGACTGAGAACATTCGACTGAGGTCGATTACGACCTCAATTTCTTCGAATTTTCTTTAGTCCCAAAGTTAAGGTCTCCTGGTCGATTCTCTTATCGAAGATTCGAACCCTTTGGCGCTGATTCGAAGAGAACTGTTAGGGTAGTGGGAATGGGGAGGCTCGGGTGGTCAAAGGGTGTAACTTTGGGATTATTTAGGTTTGGAACCGCCACCGAGGAATTTTGGGGCGGCACTAGGGTTCATGTGGTCAAAATCAATATTCGACAAATCATGGGTTGATTCGAGGGGAACTAGTGGCGTTCTAGTGGTGAGGGAGGTCCAGGGGTCAAGGGGTGTGAGTTTGGTGGTCATTGGATGGATTAGGGCTCCTGACTAATCATCGATCTGATATTCGAAGAGATTGGGAATGATTTGAACAAAACAAAGAGTGGCTTCAAAGAGAGGAAGGTGAGGAGGTTCTATGGTGTGAAGGTGGGGTCGTTTGGACCACCAGAACTGTCGTGAGGCGATTTCCGATGGGCGGAGCTCGGTGGTTCACGGTGGAGGTTTTTGGGTCTTTGAGAGACAGTAGAGACAACAAGGGGGGTATGGCTTAAAGGGAGCTGGATACGTTTTGACCCTTATATACCGAGTGAGAGAACCAATCCAGGCCATTAGATCATTTAAGATCGATGGCCTGGATCAGTCGACTAAACCAAACAATCTCATTCGCCTTCTATGGGACTGGATCGGTTTGGGGTAAAAGGGTCGGGCTGGTTTGGTGTGCCTGGGTTGATGATCTTGACCGTTGGATACGTGAGATCCAACGGCTCAGAAAGGACGTGATAATAACGGTGTCGTTTCGACAGTGCTTGTGCCAAATCAAATTGGACCGGGTATTGGGAGAACGTTTGGGCTTGGTTTTTTTTTGTTCAATTTGGACAGCCCAGTCCGATTTCTCTTCTATTTTTGTTTTGTTTTCTTTTATTTTAATCCTAATTTTAAAACCAAAATCCTGGATTAAATTATAAAATTAAAAATTAACTTAAAATACTAATTAACTCTTAATCCCACAAAATTAAACTTAAAATCACACAACTAGACATTAAATGCTAAAGATACGAAGTAACATTATTTTTTGTGATCTTTTCATTTTGCAAGACGAACTTAATTACTCCTAATAAATCCTAAATGCAAATACAATATATTTTTTGTATTTTTATTAATTTAACAAATAAACATGCGCGAACAAATGCAAACAATACAAGAAAAAAATATTAACACAAAAATCATAGCAATTGTAAACAAATAAAATTATTTTTTATTTTTTTTTTATTTTTGGGAGTAATTCTCATATAGGACAAAAATCACGTGCTCACAGCTGCCCCTCTTTGCCCGAAAACATGAAGAGTTTTCGTGCAAATATAAAGTGAGCAGATACGAGCGATTTTTGCCCGTTTGAGTTCTCCGTGTGAAGCATTTTTTGAAATATTTGACTGAACCTTTGCTTCAAAAGGTCTCCTACATATCCCTGGCTAAAAGGGAATTAGGTCAATGTAGGTCGGGAAGTTTTGGTAGCTGGGACTACCGTGAAGCTGTGTTTTTAATGTTATTGTTGTTGCTGCTGCTGCTACTGCTTACTGACCTCCTTATTACACCAAAAGTAAAATCAAAGCTAAGCTAGATGTGCCTATCAACTATGAGTTACAAGATTCCTATCTATAATTCTCTGAAACTTGGTCTTGAGTCTTAGCTGATTTTGCCGTAGACTTCGATCTGAATCTTGATGCTCGCTAGTTGTAGGTGCTTGTTTATTTCTGCAATATTGAGTAAAACAGGGTTGGCATGGCTTGTACCTTCCATCAGATTTCGAGCAATCCGCACCTTGTTTGCTCCAATTTTCGAGCTCATTTCTTTTTCTGTTCTTCTCTTCTTTTCTTTATTCTGGATTGAGGCTCAATCCGTAGGTCATCTCGAACCCTGTGCCTCAAGGTCAAACCTTCTCAGACACCATAATAAACAAACGAACGAAATTTTTCTGCCCCAGTTTTACTAGGAAATTTTATGAGTTATTTGCAATAAAAATCTATGGGATCGATGGGGGAATTTGAAACCCCATGTCTAAAAGGCGCAACTCAGGGATTGGAGCCCTAATACTGGCAAAAGAAAAGCGCTCAAATCAGGGATTGGGGCCCTAACGTTGGCTAAGGAAAACCGCTCATCTCAGGGATTGGAGCCCTAATGTTGGCTAACGGTAAAACGCTCAACTCAGGGATAGGAGCCCTAATGTTGGCTAAAGAAAAAGTGCTCAACTCAGAGATTGGAGCCCTAATGTTGGCTAAAAAAAGTGCTCAACTCAGGGATTGGAACCCTAATATTGACTAAGGAAAAACGCTCAACTCAGGGATTAGAGTCCTAATGTTGGCTAAGGAAAAACGCTCAACTCAGGGATTGGAGCCCTAATGTTAGCTAAGGAAAAAGCGCTCAACTCAGGGATTGGAGTCCTAATGTTGGCTAAGGAAAAATGCTCAACTCAGGAATTGGAACCCTAATGTTGGCTAAGGAAAAAGTGTTCAACTCAGGGATTGGAGCCCTAATGTTGGCGAAGGAAAACCGCTCAACTGAGGGATTGGAGCCCTAATGTTAGCTAAGGAAAACCACTCAACTCAGGCATTGGAGCCCTAATATTGGCTAAAAGGAAAACCGTTTAACTTAGGGATCCTAATATTGGCTAAAGGTAAAACGCTCAACTCAGGGATTGGAGCCCTAATGTTGGCTAAGGGTAAAATGCTCAACTCAGGGATTGGAGCCCTAATGTTGGCTAAGGGTAAAATGCTCAACTCAGGGATTGGAGCCCTAATGTTGGCTAAGGATAACCGCTCATCTCAGGGATTGGAGCCCTAATATTGGCTAAGGGGAAAACGCTTAACTCAGGGATTGGAGCCCTAATATTGGCTAAGGATAACCGCTCAACTCAGGGATTGGATCCCTAATGTTGGCTAAAGGTAAAAACGCTCAACTCAGGGATTGGAGCCTTAATGCTGGCTAAGGATAACCGCTCCACTCAGGGATTGGAGCCCTAATGTTGGCTAAAGGTGAAAATGCTCAACTCAGGGATCGGAGCCCTAATGTTGGCTAAGGATAATCGCTCAACTCAGGGATTGGAGCTCTAATGTTGGCAAAAGATGACTAGGGAATGGAGGCCCTATGTCTAAAAAGGCACAACTCAGGGATTGGAGCCCTAATATTGGCTAAAGGAAAAAACGCTCAACTCAAGGCTTGGAGCCCTAATGTTGGCAAAAGATGACTAGGGAATGGAGGCCCTATGTCTAAAAGGCACAAGTCACGGATTGGAGCCCTAATGTTGGCATACAAGAGTAAAAGGTTGATATTGGGGATTCTAAACTGTCCTTGTTTTTTATTTTGATTTTCTTCTTTTTCTCTTTTTCTCTTTTTCTCTTTTTCTTTTTTTTTTCAATTTTCAATTTTTTTAGTAAAAACGCGGGAAAGAATTTGGAGAAAACTTCCCTTTTGAGTTGATTCCTTGCTGCTAAGCTGTTTCTAGCACTTGTGCATTTCTTTTTTTCTTTTTGGTTGCACCTGTTTCTTGCATGGTTGCTTGGATCGCACCTGTTTCAACTTTTCAAATAAAGCACAATTGTTAGTTTGAAACGGCGGTTGGTTTGGTGGCCTTGATCATCTCAATTGCTTTATCCCGGCCTCATTTCCGTTGAGAACTTTGTCGTTGATTGGCTTTGAGGGCGACCACCTTTACAAATGATAAGACTTAACTTCCAGGATTTCATGATAATTTGCCTGCGTAAGGCTTTGATCCTTTCCTTTAATTCTGCTCTTGAGACCTTTGTCTTTGACTTTCCTTCTTTTCCAATAATTTGGTCTGTTGGGATCGGCTTAATGCATCCGCTGAGGTTGGGTCCTTTTCTTTTATCTTTTGCGAGGGGAAGCCGTATAGCAACTAGTACTGCCACCTTTTCTTTGTAACTGTTTCAGAATTCAGAGTTAAACCGAAAGGGATTCAAGTAAAAGCAAACAGAGAGTAAGATAATTTAAAAAAAAATAGAAGCGTCCCTTTCGGGGGAAGAGAAGGACTTATCTGGGGTGCATGCTGGCTTCAAATTGTCATGACATGCTTCTTGGACTGGATGGCCGACCCGCACCAACTTCCATTTTCTTGTGAACCCATTGATCCGTATTTCCGAATCAGGGGACCTTGCCAGGACTTTAGTGATGAGGTATCTTCTTTTCGGCTGACAGCGCCCTTTGCGGATTTTCGCTAATCGAACTCTCTCATTTCTCTTCGCAGCGTCGCCCGATAGCGCTCTTTGCGAGTTTTCACTAAGCGAACTCTCTCATTTTTAATTTCTCTACTCTTGTCGCCTTATGGTGCCCGAAGGTTTTTACTGATAAGACTCTCTCATTTTATTTCTCTCAATTTAGAACGCATCAGCTTTCAACAATGACATTTCTCAGTTCCCACGCCTTTGGCAATTGATCCGAAGGACTTGTACTTGGTTTTGGGTAAAAGGAATTGTGGACAAGATTACAACTTTGGAACCATTTGGTGGGCTCACGGTCGAACCATTATAACATCTGCCCCAGTTTCACTTTCGGGAAATTTGGATTTTTATTTTGGTATGACTGAACCCCAGAGAGAGGCTGCCTACGTATCCTTTCGGAATCAAGTCAGACGTAGTTCGGGCATCTCTTTTTTTTTTAACTTTAACTTTTCCCCATTTTGTTCAACAGTGCTTCTGGGTTCCAAAGAGGGTAGCCAAGGAAATGTAACCAGCTCAAAGGGCTTATAAAGTGGTTGATAGTGTTTGGGTAGCGGGAATGAAAGACTTCGTCATTTCAAAATGCGCAAAAGCATCACTGAAGCAAACTCAAACATAGTACCTTTTTATTGCGTCCGTATTCACAGCTGTGTCAGGATCATTTCCTTCGATGTCACCCAAGTATAATGCCCCTCTTGGCAGTATTTTTCTAATGATATATGGACCTTTCCAGTTAGGAGCAAACTTTCCTTTTGCTTCCTGATGATGAGGAAGTATACGCCTCAACACCAATTGCCCCACTTCAAATTTCCTGGGTCGTACTTTCTTGTTATAGGCGCGGGCCATTCTTTGTCGATACAACTGCCCGTGACAAAGTGCGGCCATCTGTTTCTCATCAATCAAAGTTAACTCTTCCAGTCGAGTTTTAACCCATTCACTATCTTAAACCTCTACTTCAACAATTGTCCGGAGCGAAGGGATTTCTACCTCTGCCGGTATCACAGCCTCGGTTCCGTAAACCAACAAGTACGGGGTTGCTCCTACTGATGTGTGCACTGTAGTGCGATATCCCAGTAAGGCAAAAGGTAACTGTTCATGCAACTGTCTGGAACTCTGGATTATCTTTCTCAAAATTTTCTTGATGTTCTTGTTTGATGCTTCAACAGCGCCGTTGGCTTTGGGCCGATAAGGAGTGGAGTTCCTATGCATTATTTTGAACTGCTCGCATACCTCCTCCATCAAACGACTGTTTAGGTTTGCAACATTATCTGTGATGATGGTTGCGGGAATACCGAAACGACAGATAAGGTTCAAATGTACAAAATCCACTACACCTTTCTTAGTGACCATTTTGAGAGTGATAGCTTCGACCCATTTCGTGAAGTAATCAATAGCAACCAATATGAATATGTGCCCATTTGAGCTTTTGGCTCAATCGGACCAATGACGTCCATAACCCCAGGCGACAAAAAGCCAAGGTGCTGACATAGGATGTAGCTCTGTTGGAGGTGCATGAATCAGATCTCCATGCACCTGACACTGATGACATTTCCGGACGAAGCTGAAGTAGTCTTTCTCCATAGTTATCCAATAATACCCGGCTCGGAGGATTTTCTTTGGCAAGACATACCCGTTTATATGCGGTCCACACACTCCTGCGTGCACTTCATGCATGATCCTTCCTGCTTCCTCAGCATCAACACATCTCAACAAGTTAAGATCCGGGGTTGTTTTATCCAGGACCTCACCGCTCAAAAAGAAACCACTCGCATACCGCCTAATAGTTCTCTTTTGATCTCTAGTAGCATGTTCAGGGTATCCTTATATTTTCAAAAACCTCTTAATATCATGGTACCGTGGTTGGATATTCGGTCTTGCCTATATTGTATTACAGTAACCGTGTCTTTCCCAGATTTGGATTTCCAAGGGATCGACGTGGGCATTGCCTGGATAAGGTAACATCGAAGCTAAAGTGGCAAGTGCATCAGCTAGTTCATTGTGACACCGCTGGATGTACCTGAACTCTATTGATTTGAATTGCTTGCCGAGATCTTCCACATGCTGCTGGTAAGGAATAAGCTTGACATCTCGGGTTTCCCATTCACCCTGGACTTGCCGGATAATCAGATCAGAATCCCCCATAATCAATAAATCTTCAACATCTTGATCGATTGCCATATTCATGCCCATGATACAGGCTTCATATTCAGCCGTATTGTTTGTGCAAAAGAAATGGAGCCTAGCTGTAGCCGGATAGTGCTAACCAGTGGGTGAGATCAAGATTTCCCCAACTCCTACACCTATGGCGTTTACGGACCCATCAAAGAACATTTTCCAAGCATGAGCGTCCTCAGGGCTACTTCTATTGTGTTTACCTCCTCATCTGGAAAATAAGTATTCAATGGTTGGTATTCCTCGTCAACCGGGTTTCCAGCCAAATGATTCACCAATGCCTGGTCTTTCATTGTCGTGTGAGTGACGTAGACTATGTCGAATTCAGTAAGCAAGATCTGCCACTTTGCCAATCTCCCAGTAGGCATCGGTTTTTGGAACATGTACTTCAAAGGATCCAACCTGGTTATGAGGTAAGTAGTATGAGCTTGAAGATAATGTCTCAACTTTTGAGCGGCCCATGTCAAAGCACAGCACGTTCTTTCCAACAAAGTGTATTTGCCTTCATAACCGGTGAACTTCTTGCTCAAGTAATAGATAGCTTGCTCTTTCCTTCCAGTTATATCATGTTGCCCGAGGACACAGCCAAAAGAATTTTCTAAGACCGTCAGATACAAGAACAGAGGTCTCTCTGGCTCCGGCGGGACCAAAACTGGAGGATTTGAAAAATATTCTTTGATTTTGTCGAAGGCCTCCTGACACTCAGTTGTCCATTTGATTGCTGCATCTTTCCTCAATAGCTTGAATATGGGCTCACATGTGGTAGTCAGTTGAGCGATTAACCGACTGATATAGTTTAACCTGCCCAATAGACTCATCATGTTTTTCTTTGTTCTTGGGGGAGGTAGATCTCGGATAGCCTTTATCTTTGTTGGATCTAACTCGATACCTCTCCTGCTAACTATAAAACCCAGAAGTTTTCCTGATGGGACTCCGAAGGTGCATTTAGCCGGATTCAGCTTTAATTCATACTTTCGCAGCCTCTCGAAAAATTTCCTCAAGTCTCGAACGTGATCGTCCTGAGTTCTGGACTTGATGATCACGTTGTCTACATACAACTCTATCTCTTGATGCATCATATCATGAAAAATGGCAGTCATGGCTCTCATATAAGTTGCCCCAGCGTTCTTCAAACCAAACGGCATAACCCGGTAACAGTAAATACCCCAAGGTATAGTGAAAGCTGTTTTCTCAGCATCTTCTTCATCCATCAACACCTGGTGATATCCTGCGTAACAATCCACGAAGGACTGTATCTCATGTTTGGCGTAGTTATCAACAAGGATGTGGATGTTGGGCAAAGGGAAATTGTCTTTGGGACTTGCCTTATTCAAATCTCGGTAATCCACACACACCCGGGTTTTCCCATCTTTCTTCAACACGGGAACTACATTAGCCAGCCATGTAGTATACTGGACCACCCGGATTACCCCTATTTTCAACTGTTTTGTGATTTCTTCTTTGATCTTATCACTGATATCAGTCTTAAACTTTCTCTGTTTCTGCTGAACTGGGGGACAATCAGGGTAAATTGGTAATTTATGCGCCACTAGATCAATACTTAGTCCTGGCATGTCATCATATGACCAAGCAAACACATCTTTAAACTCAAACATGAGTTGAATTATTGCATCCTGCGTTTTCTCATGTGTGTGAATGCTTATTTTGGTTTCTCAAACTTCTTCAGAAGTTCCCAAATTAATCGGTTCTATATCATTCAAGTTCGACTTAGGTTTATTCTCAAAGTGTTCAAGTTCTCGATTTATTTCCCTAAAACTCTCTTCTTCATCATATTCTGGTTCTTGGTTCATTATTTCACAATTAGACAGTGTGTTTGGATCCGGGCATGAAGTCCGCAAGCATGTCATGTTATTTAAAGCCGCATTATATAACTGAAAAGAAGAAATAAAAAGAGAAAAAATAGCAAAAATCAGAAAGAATAACGAAAATAAACGATGAAATATTGATTTCATTTCTTGGAATTGGGGAGATAACAGGGTTTACATTTAGGAAATTAAAACAGGAAACTGAAGAAAAACATCCGAGTTACACACTGGAGTAACTCATGATGCAGGAAAAGTGGCAGGACAAGTCTACTCGGACTCCCGCCTAACTGGGAATGGTGTAGCCTTCCAATTTTGAAGTTTAGCATCTGGCCCCATGTATAGCACCTCAGCGGTGCTTATGCCTTCTCCCAGCTGAACCATGTGGGTTTCGTAAAGCATTTCTCTCATCTCCCCACATATGTCCTCAATTTCTTCGGCCGTAAAGGCCTCACTCTCTTCTTCTTCATTGTACCTTGGTCTGATGAAAGTTTCGTGCAAATGTGGCAGTGGTTAAGGTAAATCCCATCCCTCATTTTTTCTCTTATTTGCCCACTCTTCATCACCTGGGGTATGGTGGAAGCCTATCCCCAAAGAACTTTTTAGTTGAAGGCAGGGTGATAGGTTCAGTTATTCCTTGCAATGATTTCCCAAGCCCTTTTCCCGGTTTGAATCCCCGTTGGATCATTTCTTTAGCAACCATGATCGAGGCGTTGGACAAGAAAGGTTGGGGGCAAGGGCTCCCCTCTTCATACCGATCTGCTAATACAACTTCAAAAGCCTAATAAACTATGTGCTCACTTCCCTCTATTGCTTCAAGACGTGGGATGGATGGGTCCGGGTAAATAGACTGCTCGTCTTCTCCGTGGACAATGACTTCCTGATCCTCACATTCGAACTTCACCATTTGATGGAGAGTGGAGGGTACAGCTCCTGCTACATGAATTCAAGGCCTTCCGAGAAGAAAGTTTTAAGATGTGTCCATATCCAGCACCTGGAATGTCACCTCAAAGTCCACCGGGCCAATGGTCAAAATTAGGTCAATTTCTCCAATCGTGTCTCTTTTAATGCCATCAAAGGCTCTTACACAGATATTATTGGGACGAATCCTTCCGGTCCCAATTTCCATTCTCTGCAGTATGGAGAGCGGGCAAATGTCAACGCCCGAGCCCCCATCCACCATTACTCGCTTGACATAGTATCCTTCACACTTGACGGTCAGTTGTAAGGCCTTGTTGTGAGTCACTCCCTCCGGAGGCAAATCGTTCTTATTAAAGGAAATTTGATTAATAGCAAAGAACCTTTCTGCCATTCTTTCGAGTTGCTCGATCGAAGTCTCAGCCGGTACATATGCCTCATTCAGAGTTTTCATTAGGATCTTCTGATGCTCAGGAGACCTCATTAACAAAGATAGCATGGACACTTGTTTAGGGCACTTACGCAACTGATCCACCACTTCATAATCAGGCATCTTCGTTTTCTGAAAGAAAGCCTCTGCTTCCTCAGCACTCACAGGCTTCTTGGGTGGAAAGCGCTTCCGCGTGGCATTGTTTACCTCCTGTACATCTGAATATTTCTTAGCAAAGGTATTCCCCAGAAATTCTCCTGTGATTTCCTTACCTTTGTATGTAACCAACGTCTGCTGATAATTCCATGGTACTGCAGACGGATCCGTCATTGGCTTCTGTGGCACGCGTCCAATAACCACTGGCTCGTTCAACCGAAGCGGTTTAATTGTCCCCCGGACCACATAGGCTCCTTTTGGCACATACATTGGTGTTCCCTTTTTTGCTTCAAATTTCTGGCTTTTCTCGGCGACCTCGCGGAACATAGAGAACCCCATTTTTAGGAGGCACCATCTCTGCTTTTGCCTCATCTTTCTTCCCAAGTTCGGTCTTGACAGTTTCAATCTTCTTTTCCCCTTTCTCTTGCTTTGGGGCCGCCTTGGGCTTCCTTTCTGCATTAGCGTTAGCAATTATGGCTTTTAAGGCGGGATCAAACTCCTTGTCTTCGCAGATCATCCCAATCACTGGCCCATTATGGTGAGCGGGCAATGGATTGTTAGTCACATTTGGGACCTCCTTGTACCTTAACACTATCTTCCCCTGTTCTATCAAGTTCTCTACTGCCCTTTTTAAGGTCCAACAATCATTGGGATCATGCCCTTCGGCCCCCGAATGATAAACACACCTGACACCGGCTCTGTAAGCAGGCGATGCTGGATTTTGCCTTGTTTGAGGGACTGCCTGCAGGAGACCCATTTGGAAAAGCTTTGGGAATTGATTGGAATATGGTTAACCAATGGGTGTGAAGGTTTGTCTCCTGGGTGGTTCCTAAGGACGGAAGTTATTCTGGGGTGGTTGGGGATTATAGTGGTTCCGGTAAGAAGGCTGGTTTCTAGGAAGTGGAGCTTGGTTCCGATTGGCTTGTTGCGGTGGTCGGCCATAAGATTGAGCATTCATGACCATATAGGGCTGAGGAGCATAGGCCATATCTTGGTGGGGGTAGTAGTGTTGCGGGGTTCTTTCTGGAAAAAGGGACCTGGGGGTATGGTATTTTCTTGCATCTGACGCCGCCATGGATTTTTCTTCCTTTTTCTTGCCCCTCACTATTCCTCCAGACCCACCCTGAATTACTTGGGAGGTAGCTCTGATAGCAGATTGGCTCAAAATTCGACCAGTTTTCAAACTGTTTTCGACCATTTCGGCAATCTTGATGGTTTCAGCAAATGGTCTACCCATTGCAGACACCATATTTTGGAAGTAGTGTGGTTCCTGGGCTTGGAGGAAAACTGTGACCATTTCGACCTCGTCCATTGGAGGTTTTACCCTGCATGCATGTTCGCGCCATTTAACTGCGTACTCTCGGAAGCTTTCCGAGGATTTCTTCTTTAGGTTTGTCAATGAGTTCCTATCTGAAGCTATGTCAATATTGTATTGGAACTGGTTGACGAAGTCTTTGGCAAGATCATCCCATATATGCGAGCGGGATATATCCTAGTCCATATACCACTCAGATGCGATACCAACCAGACTCTCTCCGAAATAAGCCATGAGGAGTTCCTCTTTTCCGCCAGCTCCTCGCAGCTGGTTGCAATATTTATTGAGATGAGCAATAGGATCACCATGCCCATCGTACTTCTCAAATTTTAGGGTTTTGAATCCCAATGGTAGGTGCACATGGGGGAACATGCACAAATTAGTGTAGACACACCTTTTCTCCCACTTAAGCCTTGTATATTCTTTAAACTCTACTCAAGACTCCTCATTCTTTTTGCCATCTCATCTTGCTCAAATGCTTTGGGAATTTGATCTTTCCTCGGTGTAAGCTCGTATCGAGGCGACTGAGGGTAAGCGTTGGTGGTAAACCGGGTAGGTTCCAATGAGAAAGATGGTGCTTGAAATATGAATGAAGATGAGTCGAAGTTAGGCCTGGGTAAAGCAGGTTGTGCCGTAGCTAAACAAGGCGGTGCGGTAAATATGTTTGAGGCTGCACCTGTCGCTGACACCTGGGGGGTAAGACTCAGAAGGTGATCCTGCGAAGTGAGCTGAAATGGTAGGATACCCGAACGGGGTATTTGGATAACTTATAGGGATGTTGGAGGTCCCAATTGCCCTAGGAAACAGCTCAGGGAATCAAGGGATCGCACTTGGTAGTTCTTTTCCATTACTCCAGGCGTCCCACATTTCCATTATGCGAAGATGCAGAATTCTATTTTCCTCAGCAGTTGCTGACTCGGAAGTTGGGATGGCTGAGATTGAACTTTCCTCTGAAATAGGAATCATAGGTAGAGGGATTTCTGAAGACATTTCAACACTTCCTTTCGACCTCATGAAGTATGTATGAACACTTCCTTTCGACCTTGTGAAGGATGGTTGAACACTTCCTTTTGACCTCGTAAAGTACGAATGTGAGGACAGATTACCACAAAACCAACCACCTTTCTATAGAACCTGGATTGTATCAGCAATAAATGTTTAGTTTGAAACAAATAACAGATAGGTAATCTCACGTTGGGGTGTGATGCACCTATACAGTTAAGGGGGTTTCTACATGTTTTGCAATTGGTTGCATGAGTCATTCCGGCGTTTCCTTACGCTTTCCACCTTCTTTTTTGATTTGCACTATCTTTTTCCTACTTTCTCTTTTTTTTATATATACATATACCCCTTTCTCTTATTTAAGGTTATGGTTGAATCTGATGAAGATTGCCTACATATCACGACCCCGCATGAATCAGACCAAGCGTAGTTCGTGACCAAACGAGTACAAAACA
Source organism: Nicotiana glauca (assembly GCA_026770625.1). Classification (NCBI taxonomy): domain Eukaryota; kingdom Viridiplantae; phylum Streptophyta; class Magnoliopsida; order Solanales; family Solanaceae; genus Nicotiana; species Nicotiana glauca. The sequence continues at coordinate 65,174 of MU712087.1, read as the reverse complement.
AAGAAACAATTTTTATGGGAAATTTTCATTACTAAAACATTTTATTACAAACTAAACACTTTAACAAGCTTGAAAAACCAAATACAGACTCAAAAACTACTGACATACTCTGACGCTAAAAGAGAACAGACAGACAGACAACAGGCTTCTAAAAATAGAAAATGCGAACTCGCACTATGAATACATTAAAACTCCAAAAGTTGGTGCCCGCGAGGCGTCGTTCGGCCCTGTCGCGGGCTTAGGTGCAAGATCCCGTTCAAGTTGCTCCAGTTCATGCATTGTCAGCTTGACAAAAATTATTATTGCCGAGAAGAAGGTAGTTCGGGTCATATCTTCACACATTCGGCACCTCTTAACGATAGCATGGGCGATAGTCTCAATCTTGTCCCTGGTTCGACTTTTTTCTATGAGCAGGAGCTTTATCTGATCATTATGGGCCTCCAAAACCTGAGAATCCTAAAGATACTGAATCTGCAGCTGCTGTATTTCATCTTCCATTCGGGCCAACAAGTCGTAGCAAGGTCCACTCTCGATTTCAATAGCTTTGGCTTGTTCAGCTGCTTTGTTCTCAAGAGTGGTTGTTTTCTTCTTTAGATTGGCAATGATCTTTTCATAATCCCTTTTTACCTGCTGCAGGTATTGTGTGCGATCTTCTGTTCTTTTTGCCCACTATGCCCGGAGCTGTGCTATGGTACCCTCGGATTTCTTCAGATCATCCTGGCATTCAATAATTTCCTTCTTTAGTCCGTTTATCAACCTTTTATCCGACCGACTCCTTTGCTGGTTGGCAGCATTTATCCTCATTTGTTGGTTTTGGGCCTTCAGCGCCTCATTTTCTTGGGCCAATTTGTTCTTTTCCCTTTATCGGCAGCCACTTGCATATTGTTTTCGAACTTCAGGTCCCTAATATGTTGTTTTAGCTTGCCTATTTCCGTCTGGTGGCCTTCTTCTTTTGCTATCCAATCCCAATGCCCTTGTGAAGACTCGAAAAACTCCTGAAGGTGAGTTCTTTTAGACGGCCTTTCAAACCCAAGTTCTCTTCTATACCAAGCAACGTATCCCAGCAACGCTTCGCCTTTGGACCTATCCCTTATGCAATCATTTGCCTTCAAGGTTTGACATTCATTCCAAATTATGCGAACGACCTCATTGGGGAACTGCCCATTAGGCCCAATTTTGACTACCTGGCTGCTGAGATCTTCATCCTTTGGGACTATTTGGCACCTGCCCAACTGCCTCAAGACTCGGTAGGGGGCATATGGTTCGATACTTTGGAGACCCATCAGCAGCAAATGAGATCATGTGGCTGACATATATATGACTTCATCCACAAATAGCCACCCAAATGTCCATTCTATCTGGCTCGCGGTGACAGAACGCAGGCGTGCTACCCATTCGGTGACCCCTTCTGGCAAACTAATCCCGTCGACCCTTGTAGAAAACTCTTCTATACATGTCTTCTTCGATGTCCCATAGCTCATAAAATGCGAGTGGTGACATAAATATTCAATCATCCATATTTGCAGCAATATATTGCAACCCTCAGAGAAATCCCCTCCAGCTTTGCAAGCAGTAAGAGTGCGGAAGATGTCGGCTATTATCATGGGTGCCAGAGTATTGTTATCCTGAGTGAGCAAAGTACTGATGACCCCGGCAATTTGTATGTCAATTTTTCCTTCTTTTCTAGGAAACACCAAAATTCCCAGAAAGGCTACCATAAACGCAATACACCTATGCTCTTCCCATTTCAGGAGGTTGTTCTTGCTACAGATTCTACTCTCTAGATTGTTGAACCCTCCGATATGACCGTATCTGTCGTATATGAATGAAAGAGTACAAAAGCCCTTTGCCAAATCTGGGTTGTGGACCGTTCTGCGTACCCTCAAAGTGTCTAAGAACTTGTGTATGGTTATGGCCCTTGGATCAATCAAGTAATATTTTTTCAAAGGAATTTTGGGACCCCCGATGTACCCTGCTATCTCCTCCAATGTCGGCGCGAGCTCGAAATCTGGGAAGTGAAATACATTGTGTGTCGGGTCCCAGAATAGGATTAATGCCTTTATGATGTCCCCTCTCGAATTAATCTTCAGTAACCCAGTAAGGCCTCCTAAGTATAACTTGATCTTGTCCTGCCCTGATTCACCCAAGTCGTTCCACCACATATGTAACCCCAACGGGATCTTGTTCATAAGGGCTCTGGGTGAATTCTGACTCGTGCTCATTCTGCACATTTCTTAATGTGATTAAACAAAAGCAAACTTTATTTGGCTCAAGACAAAACTAACTTCTTTTTTTCAAATTTAAAATGAAAGACTCAGTTTTTCGAACGCGGCCTTTCAGCACTTTGGGGATAAAGATTTTAAAGTTGTGTGGGCTAACCGGTCAAAGACTAAAAAATGACCAAAGGTGGCCGTTTATGCAAAGTCAGCCTTCCGGCGTCCCTTTCGGGAACATTCGGCTATATTCGACAAAAGCGGCATCACCTGACTTATTTATGACGCAAATTAAAATTTTAACAGTTGGGCTATTTATGCAAAAAGGGAAAGTTGGACCTGATGAGGGTTGCCTACGTATCCCACACCCTGTGAGAATCAAACCGGCGTAGATCGGCGAGATAAAACGAACTATTTTTGAAAACTAGACTTTTCTTTTTTTTCCTTTTCAACAACGTATTCTCCAAATTACAATAAAGACTCCTTTTTTTTCAACCAAACAATTTGAAAACAAGAAGAACAAAATAAAGACTCTTTTTCCTTTTCTTTTTTTTGCTATTTTAAACTGATAAAATATTTTTCTTTTTTTTTTATTTTCTCAAAATTTTGGCAGAGTTTCGACACTATTTTGACATTGGTTTATTTTTCTAAAAATAGTTATCTCTCTACACTGTTATTTCCCCTTTTTTTTCAAATTTCCCAATGTTTCAAAGCCGGTCATCATGCATGTCCGAAGCAAATAAATGCGTAAAACAAACAGGATGCAGCAGGATGGTCTTTTTCATTTCAGGTTACCTGTCCTAGACGGACCCAACCCCTGTGTTGACTCCCCTAAGTCAAATGCAACATTATGCAAATAAGCATTCCTACTATGGATCTGGCCTGAGGTCAAGTTATTCTAAGTTCAAAACCTGGGTATGTGTTCTAGACAGTGTACCCGAGCGGACAACTCGAGACGGGGAGAGGGCTATGTACCGGGGACCCGCAAGATCGTCCGGCTTTGTAACTTGTCTGAGCCATTTTCTTATTTCAGGGTATGACACTAACAGAATAGGGAGTCTCAACCAGTAAGCACATCCCCGGAGGTGAGAAGAGAAGGGTTTCGGCACAGTTTATATACAGTTCAGATAATATCAAAGCGGTAAAACACTTAGCACATTTAGCATGAAACATGTAGGAAAATAAGATAAAGCCAAATATAACAATTATTCTAAGCTCGAATTCCCAAACCCTGAACAAAAGTTCTGGGTTTTGATCCCCAGCAGAGTCGCCAGAGCTGTCACACCTCCTTTTTGCGCACCTACCCCGGAGGACAAATGTATAAGGGAGTTTTTCCATTTTAAGTGACATTATTCGAAATGGGATTATTTATTCATTTCAGAGTTTCCACTTGGGAAAGGTTTGGCTTTTGGTTTTCCAAGTCACCGGTTTATCTTGGATCCCAAATCGAGGAAATTTTTGAGTTTCCAAATGAAGTCTGCGAACCAGGAATTCTAAGTAAGGAATTTTGTTGACCCGAGGGAAGGTGTTAGGCACCCCCGGATCCCGTGGTTCTAGCATGGTCACTTAAACTATTATAAATGGCTTAATATCTGATTTTAATACATGTTATCCTATAGTGAAATTTTAAAGATTATTTACCGCTTTATTATTATTTTTTATGAGAATTGCAACGTCGTGAAAATACATCTCGAACCACATTACATCAATGTACCCGAGATTATTGACATATTTTGACTCCATAGAGATTTGGATTTGGGTCACATAAATGTGCACCTGAATTTAAGAAAGTAAATTATTAAAAGCGCGCCTAAAGATACTAACGCGATATTATTTTGGAAAGGCCGTGAAATTCGCTAAATGTCCTGCCCCTAAATCTAAGTATTTTTAACATGAACAATTAAAGAGGGCCCCGCGAGTTATGTGTTTTATTTGGCGCGGCTCGTCTCATTTTTTTATTTAAGGATATCCTAAAGTGACTATGATTTTTCTATCTATTTTTTTTTTGTCTCTAATAATGAAAGGAAAAGTCCTAATTTATTACAGTTCAAGAATTGGTACTTGGGCCTAGTGAACTGAGGTGAATTCAAATCTTTTAATCATTCTTGCCTATAATGAAAAATAACGCTTATTACCCTGTTTGTTTAACTGACGATCAATCTTTAGATTCCACTAAATGCTGGATCGAATTTTAAACCAAACGACTTAGTTATTTGATTCTGCTAACATTCATGAATAAGTTAAATGATTCAAAATCAAGTAAACTATTGATATTAACTACTAACATGCAATTACTTGCTCCTACATCAAGATAGTAAGCTTAGCGAACAAAAGGGGAGGACATCAAATGCTAGCATGTTTGACTGTTTTAAAAGCGCGCTTATTCTGAAATCGGAATGAGCACCACATGTTGATTTCTGAATTAATTATAGGTCTAAACAATACTGGTATTCAATTTTTAAACTCGGCGTTAACCGAGATCAGTACTATACTATACTAAACCTACAACTAATAAACATGAATTAACAGTTTTAGATAATCCCAATTAGGTACAAACTTCACAGTCTACATCTCATTTGTAGATCGAATTGGACCATATAACTACTTATCACCTATATCTATTGAAGTACAGATACAACACCAAATAATTGGGGGACCCAAACACTTTCATTTCATATTTACATCTTCAGGCTACATCAAATTGAACTCAGTTGTGTACCTAGATTGAAGTGAACAGAGGAATAAAGAAGAGGTCAGCAGCAGTGCGATACAGCAAACAACAGCAAACAACCAGCATCAAACAAAAGAGAGAAACGACAGTCCAGGAGCGAACCAGCACCAATTGAAAACAACAGCAACACAAACAACCGAAGGTAGAACTTGAATTAAGCCAAAATTGGACCAAAACTCCAATGAAACAGTACCCACGTATACACTCAAATGGGCTGGTCCTAAGCTTTCAAAATGCTGTCTTAGGGTAAGAGAAAGAACCTCTAAGACAACTGACTACTTCTTTTTCTACTCTTGCAAGTGTGAGCTTTGAGAGATGATTTCAAAAGTTAAAGAAAGAACAAGAACTGACTTCAGCTTCTCCCCCAAAATATTCTCACAAACTCACTTTAAAAGTTTTAAGAAGTCTCTCTAAGACTGTCCCTAAGATTGATTCTAGACGATTGATCCCGCCCACCCCCATATTCTGTCCAAAGTGTTCCTATTTATATGCTCAAAAATAGACCAGCCAGCTTCTTAAAGCCTTTATTCAAACCATTTTCTACCCATGATATTCCCTTACAGCCCCACTATTGAATGTTTTGTTAATTTGTTTAACCCATTCCCATATCACCATGTTGTGTTCCCCACTAATGTATTAGTTTAATTCAACTGGTACTTAGTGGACAGAACAATTAAATAATTCCTCAAGTTTTATTCCTGAATTACCCCTAAAACTACTGCACTCACTACCCATCAGCTATACCCAAATTCATCTAATTAATTAACTAAACTACAGCACCTATAATAAATTCAAATTTATCAACGCAATCAGCAATTCAAGCTAGAAACTTAGACCAAATCAAAATGGCATCAAAAAATGAAAAACAAAGAGTCAGAACAAGGTCACCTTTGAACTTAACAAGATCAAATTTCAGATAGACTAACCACACTTGAAATGAATTACATTTCTAAATCAACATCAGGCAAAGCAGATCAAACGTAGTGAGATTAACAGCAATAGGAAACAAACTGGGACATTGTTACGGATTTAACGCAGACGATCTATGAACAACTGATTAGTTTGAAAGAGAATAAACTAAAATCAGAGAGACCAAACACACATACTAACATTTTTGGACTTTAGCACAATCATCGAATGAGCACACATTATCTAATTTCGAACGAAACTTAGAATGGACAAATATAGGTCTAATTGCGGCAAAAGAAATTATTAAAAATTAATTACCATTTAATTAGTCCAAACTAAACAAATGCACAAACAGAATAAGAAGTAGAGGGGTAGAAACACATTCAAGTTGAGTGATGAAGAAAATGTCACAGGGACTCACCGGATGAACTGTAAATCAAAATTTGGTGCTCTAACTTGAACTCGAACCTCTGCTTCTGGTTTGAGATTGAAATGAACCTTAAGCGAATGTTCTCGACTGAGAACATTCGACTAAGGTCGATTACGACCTCAATTTCTTTGAATTTTCTTTAGTCCCAGAGTTAAGGTCTCCTGGCCGATTCTCTGATCAAGATTCGAACCCTTTGGTGCTGATTCGAAGAGAACTGTTAGGGTAGTGGGAATGGGGAGGCTCAAGTAGTCAAAGGGTGTAACTTTGGGATTATTTAGGTTTGGCGCCGCCACCGAAGAATTTTGGGGCGGCGCTAGGGTTCATGTGGTCAAAATCAATATTCGACGAATCATGGGTTGATTCGAGAGGAACTAGTGGCGTTCTTGTGGTGAGGGAGGTCCAGGGGTCAAGGGGTGTGAGTTTGGTGGTCATTGGATGGATTAGGGTTCCTGACTGATCTTCGATCTGATATTCGAAGAGATTGGGAATGATTTGAAGAAAACGAAGAGTGGATTCAAAGAGAGGAAGGTGAGGAGGTTCTATGGTATGAATGTGGGGTCCTTTGGACCATCGGAACCGTCGTGAGGCAATTTCTGGTGGGCGGAGCTTGGTGGTTCACGGTGGAGGTTTTTGGGTCTCTGAGAGATAGTAGAGATGAAAAGGGGGTATGGCTTGGGAGGGCTGGGTACGTTTTGACCCTTATATACCGAGTGAGAGAACCAATCCAGGTCGTTAGATCATTTGAGATCGATGGCCTGGATCAGACGACTAAACCAAACGGTGTCGTTCGGCCTTCTCTGGGACTGGATCGTTAGGGGTAAACGGGTCANAGGATATCCTAAAGTGACTATGATTTTTCTATCTATTTTTTTTTTGTCTCTAATAATGAAAGGAAAAGTCCTAATTTATTACAGTTCAAGAATTGGTACTTGGGCCTAGTGAACTGAGGTGAATTCAAATCTTTTAATCATTCTTGCCTATAATGAAAAATAACGCTTATTACCCTGTTTGTTTAACTGACGATCAATCTTTAGATTCCACTAAATGCTGGATCGAATTTTAAACCAAACGACTTAGTTATTTGATTCTGCTAACATTCATGAATAAGTTAAATGATTCAAAATCAAGTAAACTATTGATATTAACTACTAACATGCAATTACTTGCTCCTACATCAAGATAGTAAGCTTAGCGAACAAAAGGGGAGGACATCAAATGCTAGCATGTTTGACTGTTTTAAAAGCGCGCTTATTCTGAAATCGGAATGAGCACCACATGTTGATTTCTGAATTAATTATAGGTCTAAACAATACTGGTATTCAATTTTTAAACTCGGCGTTAACCGAGATCAGTACTATACTATACTAAACCTACAACTAATAAACATGAATTAACAGTTTTAGATAATCCCAATTAGGTACAAACTTCACAGTCTACATCTCATTTGTAGATCGAATTGGACCATATAACTACTTATCACCTATATCTATTGAAGTACAGATACAACACCAAATAATTGGGGGACCCAAACACTTTCATTTCATATTTACATCTTCAGGCTACATCAAATTGAACTCAGTTGTGTACCTAGATTGAAGTGAACAGAGGAATAAAGAAGAGGTCAGCAGCAGTGCGATACAGCAAACAACAGCAAACAACCAGCATCAAACAAAAGAGAGAAACGACAGTCCAGGAGCGAACCAGCACCAATTGAAAACAACAGCAACACAAACAACCGAAGGTAGAACTTGAATTAAGCCAAAATTGGACCAAAACTCCAATGAAACAGTACCCACGTATACACTCAAATGGGCTGGTCCTAAGCTTTCAAAATGCTGTCTTAGGGTAAGAGAAAGAACCTCTAAGACAACTGACTACTTCTTTTTCTACTCTTGCAAGTGTGAGCTTTGAGAGATGATTTCAAAAGTTAAAGAAAGAACAAGAACTGACTTCAGCTTCTCCCCCAAAATATTCTCACAAACTCACTTTAAAAGTTTTAAGAAGTCTCTCTAAGACTGTCCCTAAGATTGATTCTAGACGATTGATCCCGCCCACCCCCATATTCTGTCCAAAGTGTTCCTATTTATATGCTCAAAAATAGACCAGCCAGCTTCTTAAAGCCTTTATTCAAACCATTTTCTACCCATGATATTCCCTTACAGCCCCACTATTGAATGTTTTGTTGATTTGTTTAATTCAAAGTTATGGGCAGCCATTTGTTTAACCCATTCCCATATCACCATGTTGTGTTCCCCACTAATGTATTAGTTTAATTCAACTGGTACTTAGTGGACAGAACAATTAAATAATTCCTCAAGTTTTATTCCTGAATTACCCCTGAAACTACTGACTCACTACCCATCAGCTATAATCAAATTCATCTAATTACTTAACTAAACTACAACACCTATAATCAATTCAAATTTATCAACTCAATCAGCAATTCAAGCTAGAAACTTAGACCAAATCAAAATGGCATCAAAAAATGAAAAACAATGAGTCAGAACAAGGTCACCTTTGAACTTAACAAGATCAAATTTCTGATAGACTAACCACACTTGAAACGAATTACATTTCTAAATCAACATCAGGCAAAGCAGATCAAACGTAGTGAGATTAACAACAATAGGAAACCAACTGGGACATTGTTACGGATTTAACGCAGACAATCTATGAACAACTGATTAGTTTGAAAGAGAACAAACTAAAATCAGAGAGACCAAACACACATACTAACATTTTTGGACTTTATCATAATCCTCGAATGAGCACACATTATCTAATTTCGAATGAAACTTAGAATGGACAAATATAGGTCTAATTCCAGAAAAATAAATTATTAACAATTAATTACCATTTAATTAGTCAACTGGAAAAAGAAGAAAATGTCGCAGGGACTTACCGGATGAACTGGAAATCAAAATTTGGTGCTCTAACTTGAACTCGAACCTCTGCTTCTGGTTTGAGATCGAAATGAACCTTAAGCGAATGTTCTCGACTGAGAACATTCGACTGAGGTCGATTACGACCTCAATTTCTTCGAATTTTCTTTAGTCCCAAAGTTAAGGTCTCCTGGTCGATTCTCTTATCGAAGATTCGAACCCTTTGGCGCTGATTCGAAGAGAACTGTTAGGGTAGTGGGAATGGGGAGGCTCGGGTGGTCAAAGGGTGTAACTTTGGGATTATTTAGGTTTGGAACCGCCACCGAGGAATTTTGGGGCGGCACTAGGGTTCATGTGGTCAAAATCAATATTCGACAAATCATGGGTTGATTCGAGGGGAACTAGTGGCGTTCTAGTGGTGAGGGAGGTCCAGGGGTCAAGGGGTGTGAGTTTGGTGGTCATTGGATGGATTAGGGCTCCTGACTAATCATCGATCTGATATTCGAAGAGATTGGGAATGATTTGAACAAAACAAAGAGTGGCTTCAAAGAGAGGAAGGTGAGGAGGTTCTATGGTGTGAAGGTGGGGTCGTTTGGACCACCAGAACTGTCGTGAGGCGATTTCCGATGGGCGGAGCTCGGTGGTTCACGGTGGAGGTTTTTGGGTCTTTGAGAGACAGTAGAGACAACAAGGGGGGTATGGCTTAAAGGGAGCTGGATACGTTTTGACCCTTATATACCGAGTGAGAGAACCAATCCAGGCCATTAGATCATTTAAGATCGATGGCCTGGATCAGTCGACTAAACCAAACAATCTCATTCGCCTTCTATGGGACTGGATCGGTTTGGGGTAAAAGGGTCGGGCTGGTTTGGTGTGCCTGGGTTGATGATCTTGACCGTTGGATACGTGAGATCCAACGGCTCAGAAAGGACGTGATAATAACGGTGTCGTTTCGACAGTGCTTGTGCCAAATCAAATTGGACCGGGTATTGGGAGAACGTTTGGGCTTGGTTTTTTTTTGTTCAATTTGGACAGCCCAGTCCGATTTCTCTTCTATTTTTGTTTTGTTTTCTTTTATTTTAATCCTAATTTTAAAACCAAAATCCTGGATTAAATTATAAAATTAAAAATTAACTTAAAATACTAATTAACTCTTAATCCCACAAAATTAAACTTAAAATCACACAACTAGACATTAAATGCTAAAGATACGAAGTAACATTATTTTTTGTGATCTTTTCATTTTGCAAGACGAACTTAATTACTCCTAATAAATCCTAAATGCAAATACAATATATTTTTTGTATTTTTATTAATTTAACAAATAAACATGCGCGAACAAATGCAAACAATACAAGAAAAAAATATTAACACAAAAATCATAGCAATTGTAAACAAATAAAATTATTTTTTATTTTATTGAACTTTTGGGAGTAATTCTCATATAGGGGAAAAATCGCGTGCTCACAGGAGTATCACAACCAATCACCACAGTTTAAACTGACAAAATTTTCTTTGATTCGAAATAGGGTCAGGAAATGTTATTAATGGCGGAAAGGTATGATACAAGAAAGATTATCAAACTGGGGCAGAAAAATTTTCTTTCTTCTTGAAAATTTTTCTGAAGTCAGGTACCCACTTGAGGAAGAAGGAAGAAGCACATAAATAAATAAATAAAAATTCTCAGCAGTGTTATCCCCAGCAGTTTTCAGAGGAATGAAACACCAGTTTTGAGGGAAGTAGTTGTGAAGGAGGAAGATAACACCAGTTTTAAGAGAAGCAGTTTCGAGGGAAGACGACACGAGTTTTGAGGGAAGTAGTTCTGAAAGAAGGTAATTAAGTTAGAAGGAAATGGTTCACGAGGCAAGAAGGAACAATGGAAATAGAATGCAGTTTTTAATTATAGTTGTAGTCAGGTGCCCGCCTGAAGAACGGAATGGCGTTTTATTTTTAAGTTGTTGTTGTAGTAAGGTGCCCGCCTGAAGAACGGAATGGCGTTGTACTTTAAGTTATTGTTGAAGTCAGGTGTCCGCCTGAAGAACAGAAAGGCGTTAAAATTGCATTTGATGTTTTAAATTATAGTTGAGGTCAGGTGCCCGCTTGAAGAACGGAATGGTGTTTTTAAGTTGTTGTTGAGGTCAGGTGTCCGCCTGAAGAATGGAATGGTGTTTTATTTTTAAGTTGTTGTTGAAGTCAGGTGCCCGCCTGAAGAACGGAAAGGCGTTATCCATTTAAATTGCATTTGAAGTTTTAAATTATAGTTGAGGTCAGGTGCCCGCTTGAAGAACAGAATGGCATTTTATTTTTCGAGTTATAGTTGAGTTCAGGTGCCCGCCTGAAGAACAGAATGGCATTTTATTTTTTCAGTTATAGTTGAGGTCAGGTGCCTGCCTGAAGAACGGAATGGCATTTTATTTTTAAGTTGTTGTTGAAGTCAGGAGCCCGCCTGAAGATCAGAATGGCATTATCTTTTAAGTTGTAGTTGAAGTTATGGTTGAAGTCAGGTGCCCGCCTGCAGAACGGAATGGCATTTTATTTTTAAGTTGTTGTTGAAGTCAGGAGCCCGCCTGAAGATCGGAATGGCGTTATCTTTTAAGTTGTAGTTGAAGTTATGGTTGAAGTCAGGTGCCCGCCTGCGGAACGGAATGGCATTTTATTTTTAAGTTGTTGTTGAAGTCAGGAGCCCGCCTGAAGATCGGAATGGCGTTATCTTTTAAGTTGTAGTTGAAGTTGTGGTTGAAGTCAGGAGCCCACCTGGAGATCGGAATAGCGTTATATTTTTAAGTTGGTGTTGAGGTCAGGTGCCCGCCTGAAGAACAGAATGGCATTTTATTTTTAAGTTGTTGTTGAAGTCAGGAGCCCGCCTGAAGATCGGAATGACGTTATCTTTTAAGTTGTAGTTGAAGTTGTGGTTGAAGTCAGGAGCCCGCCTGGAGATCGGAATGGCATTATCTTTTTAAGTTGTAGTTAAAGTTGTGGTAGAAGTCAGGAGCCAGCCTGGAGAACGGAAAGGTGTACCTTTTTAATTCAAGAAGTCAGCAACCCGCCGAGAGGGCGGAAGGTTACAACAAAAATCCCCAGCATAAATCCAAATTCAGAAATCAGAAGGAAGGCAACAGTGGCCGGAAGAAGGCAGTTCAATGTGATGACCCGGCCCGTTGTCACATGAGTTACCGCCCCATTCCCCCATATTATGGTGTTCTATGTTTCAATATCAGTATTTGAGTTGATCGGATAGAATTGAATTGGTTTTAGTTGGAAATGAATCACATAGTCTCTTTGAAGGAAACTTGTTTTGGAAAAGTCAACCGGAAGTTGACTATATAGTTAGAAGGCTCGGATGTGAATTCCGGTGATCTAGTTAGCTTCGGGAGGTGATTTTTGACTTAGGAGTTTGATTGGAATTGATTTTGGAGGCTCGGTGTAGAATTAGTCTTGAATTGACAAAGTTTGAATTTTGGCAAATTCTGGTTGATAGGCGAGATTTTGATTCGAGGATCGGAATGGAATTCTGAGAGTTGCAGTAGCTTCGTTTGGTGATTTTGGATATGTCTGCAAAATTTCAGGTTATTCGGAGGTGTTTAGGTCGGGTATTTAATCGAATGTGCAATTCAGAAGTTTTTAAGAAACTTAGGCTTTGATTTGATGAAAATTGAGGATTTTGATGTTAACGGTGCCGTTTTGATGATTCGAGCAAGTTTGAATAAGGGAATAGATCATGTTTGTGCTTTTGGCTGAGGTCCCGGGGGCCTCAGGGTGAATTCGGGTGGTTGAACGAGAGAATTTGAAGTTGGAAGTTTTGCTGGTTTTGTTACAGCAGGTATTTCCGCATCTGCGGAAAGGAGACCGTAGATGCGGCTTCGCGGAAGCGGAAGAAGCTCCGCAGGTGCGAAAGGGTGAGTGTTCAGCAGTGTCCGCATAAGCAGAAGTCTTGACTGCAGGAGCGGTATCGCGGGTGCGAGTTTTGGACCGCAGAAGCGGTCATGCCCCTTAAGTGAAAGTTACGCAGAAGTGGAACTTGGTCCGCATTAGCGGTTCTGCAGGAGCGGAAATCAAACTGCAGAAGCGGTCGAGGTGAACCGCAGAAGCGAAGTACGAGTCGCAAAATCGGAGTTTGGGCTTTTAAGTGAGAACCGCATAAGCGGATTTTTGGCCGCAGAAGCGGTCCCGCATAAGCAAAAACGGGACCGCAGAAGGGTTTTAAAATGGCATTTCATCCGCGACTTAGGGGTTATTTTCCTCCATTGTTGAGTATCTTGGAGAGCTTTGGGCGAGATTTTTTGAGGGTTTTGACTGAGAATCGAATGGAGGTAAGTTCCTTGGCCTAATTATTCAAGTTTATGGTAGAATTAACATGGAAATTGGTGGAAATTCATTGAAAAGGGGGTAAAGCTAGGGCTTGAGTTTTGATATTTTTAATTGGGATTTGATAGGTCATTTGAGCTCGGATTTGGGAGTTCTTGGTATGTATGGACTCATGGCGAGACGAGGAATCCGGTAATATAAGTTTTGTCATTTTTTGAGAAGCGAGCCCGAGGCTCGGGTTTTGCTAGTTTCGAGATTTTTGCTATATTTCGATTGTTTTCGATTGGGTGTTGACCCATTGGTATATTGTGATGTATTCGCTCTGTTGTTTGTTAGATTCGACGCGCGTGGAGGCCAAGTTGAGGGGAAAGGGCGTTGCGAGCAAGGAGTTTCACCGGTTCGAGGTGAGTAATGATTTTAAATTATGCCCTGAGGGTTTGAAACCCCGAATTGCACAACATACCTTTTATGTTGAGATGAGACACGCATTGTATGACTAGCGCGGGGTCATTTACTATTGGGGATTGTGACTTGGTCCATCCCAGTTGATATTTTACCGCGTATTTGATAAAGATTTACTGTTTTTCACCATGATTTGGGCTTATTGCCATATTTGGGCTTCGTGCCAATTACCTGAAATCTTTTGTGAATTTACATCACTATTTTCCTCACGAATTGAAATGTTAGTTGAACTCAGTCCAATTGAATTATATTATTTTGTGAACTCAGCTACGTTTATACTCAACTCGAGATTTAATGATATTTAAAATGTTGTTGAGCTGAGCACTATTGTTTTACTGATGCCCAAGAGGCTTATGATTATTTTCTGGACTGATTGAGGCCGAGGGCCATCTGTGAGGATATGTTGAGTGATGTGAGGAGGCTTTCAGGCCTCGAGTGTTATGTGAGGAGGCTTTCAGGCCTCGAGTGTGATGTGTGAAGGCTTTCAGGCCTATTGATATTGCGCTTGGGCTGTAGGAGCCCCTCCGGAATCTGTACACACCCCCAGTGAGCGCAGGGTACCCAGGTGAGTTGGGAGTGGGCCCGAGAGGCCATTGTTTGTATTTGGTGAGTTGGGAGTGAGCCCGAGGGGCTGATGTTGTGTGCTGGTGAGTTGGGAGTGAGCCCGAGGGGCTGATGTTGTGTGCTGGTGAGTTGGGAGTGAGCCCGTGGGGCTGATACTGTATTGAAAATTTAATATTGAGTCCGAGGGGCAAATTTCTGGTTATTCCTTACTTGTTGAAATTAAGTGTCTTCACTATTTTTTTTATAGAGAATCATCTGTTGCTTCACAGTTTTATTGCGTAACTGATTTTCCTGCTTGAGATAGCGTTATTTGTGCCCTTATGAGATTTCATGCTTTCAATCATTATTTATTTTTATTACTCACTGAGTTGGAGTATTCACTTTACTCCCTGCACCTCGTATGCAGATGTAGGTAATTGTCACCCGGTAGTGGGTTTTGAGCTGATTGGAGATTTTGCCATCGTAGTTGAGCAAGGTGACCGTCAGCGTTCGCGGCACTGTATCTCTCCCTTTGATTCTAAATTCCATTATGTATATTACTGGTCTTACAATAGTGTTTAGATTATTTAGATGCTCGTGACTTGTGACACCCTGGTCGGGTTGTGTGGGGTTGTAGTCATTATTATTATTGTTGTCAAGCTGTATCACTTTACTCATTTATGTTTAAATAATTTCAAAAGGAAGTGTAATTGGGTTAGCCGGCTGGCCTTGTCTTCACGAGAGGCGCCATCACGACCAGTGTGGGTTTGGGTCGTGAAATTCAAGCTCCAAAGGAACAGTAATTCGAAGCTCACAAGAAGGAAATAAGCAGTTCGAGTTAGGTAATCAAGAGAGAATACAAGTCAAGTCAGAAATAAAGAAACATCAGAGGAAACACAAGAGCAAGCAAGGCAACAAGAGACACAGGAAGAGCAAGTTGAAGATCTAGATAAGATTTTGTAATTCATAGACTAGTTTAGTCTAACTTCTTATTTTCTTTTTAGCATGGTGTAATAAGGAGGTTAGTAAGCAGTAGCAGCAGCAACAACAGCAGTAACAGCAAAATCACAGTTCCACGATAGTCCCAGCTACCAAAACCTCCCGAACTACATTGACCTTATTCCTTTTTAGCCAAGGATATGTAGGAGATCTTTTGAAGCGAAGGTTCGGTCAGATCTTTCAAAAAAAGATGCTTCACACAGAGTGTTCAAACGGGCAAAAATCACTCGTATCCTTTCACTTTGTCTTTGCACGAAAACTCTTCGTGTTTACAGGCAAAGAGGGGCAGCTGTGAGCACGTGACTTTTGCCTCACATGAATTACTCCCACAAAATCAAAACAAAAAATTGTTTGTTTTATTGTGTGCATTTTTGTGAATTTTTCGTGATATTTTTAGTAGTTGTTTGCGTTTGTGTGTGCATGTTTATTTGTTAAATTAATAGAAAATACAAAAATATATCGCATTTACATTTAGGACAATTAAGAGTAATTAAGTTTGTTTTGCGAGAATGAAAATCACAAAAATATGTACTTTGCATTTTTAGCATTTAATCTCCAATTGTGTGATTTTATTTTAGTTGGTATTTAATTGTGTGTGATAATTGTTATTAGGAATTAATTAGTACTTTTAATTTGGTTTATAATGTAATTTTAGTTTAATTAATTAGGAAATGAAAGAAAAAGAAGAAAAGAACAAAAAAAAGAGAAAACCGGATTGGGCTAACCCAGAATAACCCCCAAACCAGCCCAAACTCACCCCTTACCCGGTCCAACAGACCCTTCGCCCAGGCCAGTTGAAACGACGTAGTATGATGGTGAAACTACATCGTTTCAATGGCAAAGGATCATAGTTGTCCATCTGATCACAATCCAACGGCTCAAAACCCTCCTTCCTCACCCAACCCTAACCCGTTCTCTATACCCGGTCCAACCCGCCCCCTCATTAAACCAAACGACACCGCTTCTTATTAGTGAAAGGATCCAGGCCTTTGATCTTAATTGATCCAACGGCCAGGATCAAATCCCCAACCCCATATATAAGTAACCAAATACACCCCACCCCCCCAAGCCATACCCCCCTTCGTCGTCTCTAACACTTTAGAGACAGGCTCGTCTCTCACCGCTTAACTCCGCCGCCCTCCGCCCGCCGGAAATTGCCTGCGGCGGCGGTTGGCGTCCAATGACCCCCAAATTTACACCACCTCTTCACCTCAACCTCCCCATCTCCATGCCACCCTCAGCTTCCTTCGAATCCTACCCGAGCTTCTCGAATATCCAAAAAACCGACAGTCCCTCCGCCGTGTCTGGTGGCATCACCTCCGATGGCCACCAAATTAACACCCTAGCCTCGCCTCCACCTCCTCATTCCAAATATCCAAACACCTTCCTTCGAACACCCCTAGAACGTGTCGAATATCATTTTTTAGTCACGAACCTAGCGCCGCCACAAAATTCCCCGTGGTGGCGCTACCTCCCTTTGGTCCAAAATTAACACCAGATGACCACTGGGGCCTCATCTCCCCAAATCCCTACCTAGCTTCCCTCAAAACCCTTTGAAACTCGTCGAATATCAAATCAGAGATAAGACTTGATTTTTGACAAAAACCTTAAGCCAGTGTTTGAGCGATGATTAAGACCAAAATGGATCGCGGTCATGTGTTCTCAACTGAGAACACAGGATCGAGACCCATTTCGATCAAAATCAAAAGGTAGAAGAAGGGCTTCGAGACCCGACTCAAGATGATGATTCCAAATTAGAGCCTGACCGGTGAGTTTCCTTCTATTTCTTTTATTTCTCTTTGTTTGTGAGGTTCCTCTTCCCCCATTTCTCTTTTTCACTAGTTGATTTCAGTTGAAATTCAACCAGTTTTCTGTTAAAAATTATCTTCAGCGTTTGTTTGATCTCGAATTATTTGTTGAATTAGTCTAGTTAATTGTGTTATTTTCAGTGTCTTTTTGTTTTATTTTTATCAAGCCCCTTCTTCTCCTTATTCTTTTAATTAATTAAAAGTTTGGGGTGTGAATTAGGTTTTAGTTGAATTGTTAATTGTGTTTTAGTGCCTGTGTTTGTGAATATTGTTAGTCAATATTAGGAATAGCTCTAAACTTCGAACCCTTTAAATGTGGTATGTGTTCTTTGATAGAAATATTAGACTTGAATTAGTTAATGAACTGGTTGGACTTGAATGGGTCATTGGGACTCTTTTAAGTTGAGTCATTTGGACTCCAGGTTCTGCCTGAACCTTTAAGGTTCAAGAAGGGTCAGTCCAGTGGGTTGAAAGCCCATGTTTAATTGGACTTGAGTCAATCTGACCCATGTTCTGGCCTGTTTTCAGGGTTAGTTTAAGGGAGTAATTTACCAAGTTCATAACAGGGGATTTCAGGGGTAATTCACATAGTTTTCAAGGGGAAATTGGGTAGTTTAACCTTAGATAATTAACAGGAGATTAGAAATAGTTAAAGGCTGCTAATAAGTTTAGGGGAGGCACAATAAGATATAACAGTTTATAAACACTAAGTTAGTGGGATTGTAAAAGAGGAAAGACAACTAGTAGTGGAAACTACACTAATCCTGGTTTTGAGGACTAAAATGGACACTACTGAATTAATTAAAAGAACTAAATTAGTGGACAATTAAGAAATAAAAAGTAGAATTGAAAGTGGAAGATGCACTAGCAGGATGCCTCTTTAAAAGGCTGAAAATCAGAAGGAAAAAGGAGGAGTGAAAAAATAGAACTGAAAATACAAAAGGGAGGTGAAAGAAATAGAGAGATGAGGCATTCAGGTCTTTTATTGGGTTTTGATCAGTATTGAGAGTTTGAAACACTGAAAAGAATACAGAGAGTCAGGGAGAGTTCTTCAGGCATTCAGCTCTTGAATATCATTTTGAGAATTGTGAGACCTTAAGAGTTTGAGAGAGTTGGTCAGTTTTGAGAGCAAGAAAAGGTCACTGTTACATTAAAAAGAAAAGTTGTTTGTTTGCATTTCATCCCCTGGTTTATTCTTGAGTTTTGGTATTGTTTTGAGGCTGTTTTGTCAAGTCTGTTTGGTTTTCAAACTTTCCTGGGTTTCGAACTTGATTTGATTCGCTGCTGTTGAGCTGTTGTTGTTTGCTGTGTTGTTGTTGCTGCTGACTACTCCTCCTTCTTCTTCTATTTTTTATTATCCAGGTACACATTCTGAAATCATGTATTGATATAGCTCCTTGAAGTTTAAAAATGGAAATATTCACAGATTTGTTTTCATTTGTAGGTTGCTTGTTGTTTACAATTGGATAGATTGTTAGTTAATTAGATATAGTCAGATATTAGTTATGTGTTTTACATTATGTGAATAGTAGATACACATGGACTGTAATTAAGAGCTACTGAACTACTATGCTTATGTTGACATGCTGATAGTTTACAAATTTGAGCCTGCTAGGTTGTTGGTTTGCTTTACCATAACAATTAGTACTAATATGAAGTCAGTTGAACTTTTGATTTGTTCTGCTGCAAGTGATTAATTTCAAAGTAGGAAATTAGTAGGGACAGTAATTCAATTAGAAACAGAAGCATCAGAATGTTCGAATATGTGCTGGTTTGTTTTGGGACTATTTGAATTCATGGTTATCTAGCAACCGCTTTAATATAGATAGTATTCATTTTAGTATAGCACTATTCTGTTAAAAATCATAATTTAGAAACATGATTGGAGTTGCAAATGTATGATGGGACATCAAGTTTGATTTTGAGTTAAACTTAATGTCATTAGGCATCAACAGTTTAGGCTAGTAATCAATATCAGTAACTTGTTTGAAATAAGCAGGCACCAGTGGCACTGACTAAAACGAATTGGTTGTGATAATTGGGTATGAATAAGTAGTTAATTTGAACAAGCGTACGTCGTAGTATTTTATTGCTACTTGGTAAACACACTCNCCCCCCCCCCCCCCAAGATTCGATCCCGCGATCTCCTCGGCCTGATCATGTTCGTCTGAACTGGGCTAGTCGCAGGCCCACTTTGGGCCACTAAAAATTCACGGTTGGCATGCATGAATTGTATGGCTTGGACTCTTTGGGTCCAAAACTGATATGGTAACTGGCACGTTAGTACTTAAGGATGCACTGGGCTTTTAAGTTAGGTAGCGGATTCAAATTAAAAAGTTCGTCCTTTTGTTTGGATCCGGACTTAAACTTGAAGCCCGATTTTATAATATTAATTAATTAGGATTTTTCTTTATTATTATAGACAAATCAAAACAGAGAATTATAGTTTCTTTAGGTCTGCCCTTTTAAAAAATAAAAAGAGACGAGCCTCACTAAATAAAATAAATAAATTGCGGGGCCCTCAATAAATGGTTATAATAATTGCTTAGAATTCGGGATGGGTCGTTTAGCGGATTTCACGACCTTCCCAAAAGATAATAACGCGTTAGCCACTTTAGGCGAGATTTTAAAAATATTATCTTCCTAAACTCGGGGGTGCATTTCATGTGACCCAAATCAAATCCTAAAACGTTGGATAGAATGTGTTTCGGATTGCGGGTACATTTCATGTGACGCGATCCAAAGACATATTTTAAACGACATTCAATTTTCCTAAAAATAATAATAATAGCGGTTTACGGTTAAAAAGCACATAAGATAAAGCATGTTGTAAAATCAGATAAATAAGCCAAATATAATAGTTGAGAGACCGTGCTAGAACCACGGAACTCGGGAATGCCTAACACCTTCTCCCGGGTTAAAGAAATTCCTTATCCGGATTTCTGGTTCGCAGACTGTTAAACGGAGTCAAACCTTTTCCTCGATTCGGGTTTCAAACCGGTGACTTGGGACACCATAAATCTCCCAAGTGGCGACTCTGAATCTCTTAATAAACGAACCCCGTCTTGATTGTCCTTTAATTGAAAAAACTCCCTCTATTATACCCCCTTCCCGGGGTGTAGTAGGTAAAAAGGAGGTATGACAATGAATACTATCGGATTTGATTTTTAGCATGTTGGAAAGATAATATCGAGATTCGACTTATAAATTTACTATAGTCCTTGCAGAAGGAGAGAGAGCTCCATGACTGGTTGATCAGAGGAATGGTTATCACTTTCTACATGCTTCTTTCATCATTGGCAGTATACAAAAGTGTTGGAATGAGGCTTCGTTTGATAAGAGGTTTATTACCGGTATTGGGTTGTTTGAGCAGCTGCTGTGACTACAAGCTATAGCTACGAGTGGTTGCGTTATGTGATATATCATGTGATTACATCTTGGGTTACGGATATGGTTTGTTACAGCTTGTTCGGACTTATACAATGTATATATGTGAAATTCTAACCTTACAGATAAGTTCAGAAGTGGAAATTTGGTTCCAAAGTTCACGGGCTTGGTTGGATTGCAAAATTTCAATCATGTGGCATTATTAGACCTATATGGGAAAGGGCGACGTGGGATCACCCTCGAGTATGTGCATGATAAGGTTATACAGAGATTTGATGGTTTTCAGAACAAATGTGGCACATTCGACGATGAATGTATGTTTAAATAGGGGAGGATGTAACGACCCGATCGGTCATTTTGAGCATTTGCATTTCGCTCGCCAATTCTCGGGCATGACTAGCCACGTATGATGTATTATGACTTATATAAATCGTCGGTTTTCAGGTTTGTGAGCACGTGATTTTTTCCCTATACGAGAATTACTCCAAAAAATCTAAAATAAAATAATTTTTTGTTGTTTGCAAATTTTTGTGGATTTTGTGTTATTTTTCATTTATTGTTCGCGCTTGCGTGTGCATGTTTATTTGTTTGAATCGATGAAAATACAAAAATATGTCACATTTGCATTTAGGACTTAATAGGAGTAATTAAGATTGTTCACAAAAAAATAAATGTGCTTTGCATTCAATGTCTAGTTGTGTGATTTTATTTTAAATTAGTATTTAACTGTGTATGATAATTGTTATTATGAATTAATTAGTAGTTTTAATATGGTTTATAAGTTAATATAAAATTTATTAAACTAGGAAATAAAGAAAATGAAAAAAAACCGGACTGGGCCATCCCAAAAATTGACCAAATCCAGGCCCAAAACACGCCTCACCCGGTCCAATTTGGTCAGGCCTTATCAGACGTCCAAACGACGTCGTTTTTGTCACACCCAATCTAAGCCGTTGGATCAAACCTATCCAACGATCGAGATCACATCCCCTATAACCCGACTCTGACCCGCTCTCTTACCCGGTCCAGTCCGCCCCATTATCACACCAAACGACACCGTTCTTCGTTAATGATGGATCCAGGCCGTTAATCTTAATTGATCCAACGGCTAGGATCAATTCCTCCCCCTAGTATATAACTCCCAAACAAACCCCACCCCCTTCAGACCCCCCCTCGCTCGTCTCTCTCAAACCCTCAGAGACGGG